>RJWT010033686.1:0-13852 GCA_004365215.1 Cuniculus paca
TTGTGACGCCGTGAAGCTAGCAGCCTTGATAACGATGTTTGGCTTGTCCGTGTTGGTTTATGCCTGCAAAGTCCTCCTGCGGGCGGCTCCCGGAGGCCTTCCCAGCAGCGGCTCTGTAATCATATTACCCAGCTAGTAAGCGTCCGTCTCCTGCTGTAGTAAACTCTCTTTGTGAGCAGCCTCATTATGTGTGCAAGGGTGCTCCGGGGGGTTCCAACAGTCTCAGTGCAGCTCTGAAATGAGCTCCGTGGCGGGAGCTGTGGCTGCAGCCCAGGTGTGGCCTTGCGGGGCCAGGGCGGGGGGAGCCGAGCCCGCCGGTGAGCTCGGAGAGACGGTTTCGCTGTAGTGTTGCCTCTGCTTCGGTCTCTTTGAATGAAAAGCCATTGATTTATAAAGTCGAGGCTGTGCCTTGTGGAATTGATGCCAAATGTCTGGGTAATGAAGCCTTAACTATGTTTAAACAGTTTCACGTAGAGAATATTTTTCTTCCAGTTGTAAAAATTGCCTGGTTTCCTAAGTTTTTATTGTTAGGAAGTGATTGTAGCCTTGCAACTTTATTATAAAATATGCCTGCTTTTAATGGGACTAGCTTTTAAGAAAAAAAATATTATCTCCTAATCTTTTGCTTTTATTGTATTTTCTCCCCAAACCTATCTTACGTGGATATGAGCTCTTCAGGAAGGAATTGTGTTAATGGGTGGGGGGGCTCCACCTGTTTCTGGCTGTCTGGGTTGAGTCAGCAGTGTTAGCAGGCATCTCAGCCACACGCTTCTGTCATCCGCTCTCGAATCCTGTAAGCGACAAGTAGCAGCTCCAGGTCTTTGTTCGACTTCGACGGCCATGGAAGACGGTGCGGTGTCGCAGCTCCTGTAGGCGGCCTGTCACCCCAGAAAGAGTGTTCCCAGCCTCGGAAGCCCCCTTCCTTAGTGTGGGGTAGGAAGCCAGAGGGTTTCAGATACGTTAGTATAAAAGTGACTGGCATCACACCCCAAACCACGCAGAAACCTCGGAGTAAACCCGTGTCTCCCGGTGGCGGCCCCGCCAGTGTGACCATTGCACCTTTGTCACCAAGGCTGTTCTCTGCAACAGTGAAAAGCATTTGTCTCCACCAGTGACTTTGGCTTTTCAGTTTGTGCTTCCATTTCTGTAAATAGGATGATAGTGTCTTTTGTGACTTGTGTTTGTTTTTATCAAGGTTGTGGACTCCTCCCCAAGTTGGAGCTTAGACGTTCAGTCTCATTCTTTTTCAAAGCTGCATAGCGCTTCCCAGTGTGAACGTACTGTTGTTTTCTCCATTCATGGACCGCGCCCGTTGTTCCTGTTCCTCTGCTGTTAGAGATGTGGTGTCGTGAACATCTCTGCGTGATCTTCACACTTCTGCACTTCCTTTTACTAAACTCCCGGAAATAAGATAACGAGATTGAAAACAAACTTTTATTTTACTCAATAGTAGTTACTACTTACTTTACCAAAACATTCTAACAGTTTATGCTGTATTTAAACTTTGTAAATGTGCCCGCCTTACTACATGTTCCCTAGTACTGCATCTTCTGCATTTTACACATTTTTTTTTGTTCCGTGGCAAAAACAACATCTGACAAACTTTCCACTTGGATTCCATGCGTTTGGCATTAAGAAACAGGCATCAAATCTGCCACACAGAGCAAAAGATGCGCAGCACGAGGCCTTACATTTGGACGTGCGAGACATGGGATTTTACACTGCTGTCAAAGTTGGGGTCAGAACAGGTGAAAGTGCCAAACTTCAGAATCCTTTAAACTTGGTCATCTGATGAATGTAAGTTTCAGAATCCACAGATCCAATTTGTTTTTGTCATAGCAGGTAGAAAAGAGGGTTTGCCAATCCAAGGAAGAAATCTTAAGTATCTACATACTGTAGAAATTAATCATGCCCATATAAATATTACCACCAGGCAAACACTGTCAGTTAATATAACCAGAAGAACTTTTTATGTTGTAAATGTTAAATGTCGATTTCTCTGGATGTGTCTGCCTTCTAGATATTTTATAAGACACGTTTATTAGAAATAACATTTTCAAGGACTGCCTTATGACAGAGAATTGATCTGATTTTCTATAGCTGCAGGGAAAGTAGAAACAATTTTCTCTTTATTATCCTGCTGCAGATTTCTTTCAGAAGCAGTTAGAACAACTGCCAGTGTGAAGGGTAAATACTGCAATTCCATTAGTTACTAACAAAAAAAAATTATAATATGACAAAACAAAAATCAAACAAGTAGACTCTGTTCATGCGACATTTTGCATCTCCAAGATTTATCTTTAAAATGTGGCCAGGCCTAGATGGTTTTACAGGAGAGTTCTAAAATTTCAAGGAGCACACAGCCCCTGCACTGTCAGTGGTGGTGCCGACGTGGAAACTTGCTGGAAGCCCTGAGGACAGCTTTCCCTTGACAGCGTTGGTGAGAGCAGCGCAAACCTGGCCGTACGTGCAAGTGAACCCTTCCGGCCAGGGTCTCCGAGGGGTTCAACAACGGTGCAAGCGCTGGAAAAATGTGATTTCATATTTAGGGAACTGAAGGAGGACAAAAAGTACTCCTAAATGATGTTAAAAAGCTCAGCTAGTCATTATTTTTAAAAACTCCGTTTGAGATTGTGACTGTCCAAACACGGGAAGAGTTTTTCCCTAGAAATCAATAGTAGGCGTTTTAAGTAAAGGCGCACTAAGAGCGTTTTCATTAAAACTGGAAAAGGGGAAGGCCTGTGCTGCCCCACTGTCGCTCCACCGCCATGGGGAGGTGTATTGGAGATCGTGCTGTGCGATGAGGCAGACTTCAGCCTAAAAATGCCTGTGACTTGCACCTGATAAGATTTCTATGTCTAGAAAAGGAAACTGAAGTAAAACCCTTGTTGGCATTAAAAAGCAAGTTCGTGCTACGAGAGACGATGCAGAACACAGAAATCGAAGGCTTTTCTTTATACTTGCCATCGGCTTGACAGAATTAGAACTAAGGGAAAATTCCGTTCACAGAAGTGACTGAAATCACTCTATGCAAACGCCAAAAATAGGTGTAACAAGAAAACACAAGTGCTGTGTTGCTAACCATAAAAAATGTAAGACGTTAAGACCTAGATGAGTTCGGAGTCCTGCAAGGTACCTGCTGGAAAGACTTAGCACTATCAAGAATGTTAATTCTAATTCATATGCGTATTTCAAGTACTTTTTACAGATCCACCTGTAGGTAAGAAGGCAGCCTGCTCCAGAGGCCTGGGCAGGGGTGACCCAGGGCAGGGCAGGCAGCAGCGGGCAGAGGGAGGCTGGCCAGAGCCTGGCGGGCCACTGTGGTTGTGCTGTGGCCTCTCGGAAACACACGGCACCTCTGGCCTCAGAGGAGAGTGGAACAGGAGCGTTTCCAGCTCTGATCCCTCTCGTGGTCTCCATGAACCAAAGACTCAGCGCTCGGGGTGGGTCTGGGCCCTGGGCTCGGGATGGTGCTGGATTTTCCTGAAGGACTGAAGCCGAGAAGAAACCCCGACCGAGGCAGCTGGGCGTGGCGCTCTCCTCCCACGGTCTCCGGAGCGCACGCGTGCTCTGGGGGCTCTGATTTGGAGCTTCAGTGGTGGCCTGGCCTGCACCCCGCATTCCACACCTGTGCATCGACTGAGCCACTGCACGCTCTGCACCCTCTGTCATCGCGGTGTCCTCATGACCTCCTTCCCGGGCACACCTGTGCCACTGCCCCCTTTGCTACTCTTGCAGGTCCTTGGAAAAGCACCAGGCCTCACCCCCATTTTTACTACGAACGTTTTCCAAGGGAGAGGCTGGAAGGACTGTGCACAAAGCACTGAGAGAACCGTTACCTGCATTCTGTAATACTTTTCTCTCTCCGTTCTACCGGCTTTATCCTTCCGTCTTACTTTTGATGCATTCTGAAGCGATGCCCAGGGCTTCTGAGCTTGGTATTGAGACCCCAAAGATCTTTGCAGCATGCGCCTGGCTTCTGCCCTGGCCCTGGCTGTCGGTTCATAGAACACTTCCCTGGTGGCGCACGTCCGGCCTGGCCTGGTGCTGTGTCCTTGTCTCTGCCTGCCTCCGTCCCCAGGAGGAGGGCTCCACCTGCTTTGCTTACCTGTCCCCTACTGCCTGGGGAGGTCCTTGTGGCAGAGCCATCAGGTCATCTGAGAATATCTTCTCCTCGTGGACGCTGGGGTGGTCAACTCCACTGCTGTCCTCTTGGCATCCTGGCGGGGTCCAAGAGGTGACATAACGTCAGTCAACAGGAGGCAAGCATGCAGATACATTGAACATGAGTTTACATTATCACACAGACGCCTCAAAACAGAGACTGGAAGAAACAGCCAGTCAGTTTCTTCTTCACTCAAGTGGATAAGGGACGGTGAGTTGACACAGCATGACAGGCAAGGGGCCGGGCGAGGGTAGTTACCAGGAGAGAAGGAACGGGAAGATAAGGGACAGTTTAACAAGGCTGTCTGGACAGAGCTCTTTTGGTCCCAATTTTCTGGCTTTGATAAGAGTGTTACAGCACTGACGCAGGAATTTCATGTGCTCATAGGAAACAGCGCCAAGGACAAGGTGACCTTTAATTTGAATAGCACAGCTAACTCCAACACCAGCTGAAAACATCTTGCAGCTCGGTCCTGCTCAGTGTAGCCATGCATCGGGGGGGCTGGCTCCTGAGAAGGGGACAGAGGTGATGGGTGTCCTTCTGGGATTGGGCTTTCGGAGGACTATGTTTCCCGGCTCCCTGGTGGGGAGAGCCTCCGAGGACCAAAGACTGGCCGGAAGTGGGTTTTCAGACTGGCCTCTGCAACCCGGGCACCGCCGGGTCCGTCCCCTTGGGAGTCAGAGGTCTGCCCTCCCTGGGCTCATGGGGCAGCCTCCATGCTCCGGGCGTGTGTCTTCCTGCACATGAGGCTGGCCTTGGCCTCTGACTTCTGCACCTGCCGTCTCGCTGCTGTCCGATCTTGTGTTTCCCCCGGAAGTTTCTGGCTGGTTTGGATTCCCCGGACCACGTCTGGCCCTTTGTGAGCCTCTGGGCCCAGCGCCAGGCCCCCCACCAGGGGCCGCAGACTGCAGCTCCGTGGCTGGCAGGAAGCTCCTCTCTCCCTCCCGGAAGCCACCTCCGCAGCCTCTCTCCCCTCCAGCGCCTCCTCGCAGAGCCGGACCTGCCTGCTCCTGCAGCTTCTTAGTCCAGACGCCTTCCCTGTTCACAGGGCTGCCCCACGGGCTGTTGGGGTGTCCCTGTCACAGGCATGTGACCCTCCTCACGGGGACGCTGCTGGCCCCCTCGTAGCTGGTCTGCGCTGTCCCGCATCTCCGCCATATCCCGCTTTCCAGGCTGAGTCGTGAACCTGTGCGGGCTCGGGGCACCCCCGGGGTCACTGAACTTGGATCCTTTCTTCTATGTGAAAGGATTCAGCCGACTGAAGACAAATCAGAGGTGCAGACGGCTCACCAGTGCCACGCTTGGTGGGTGTCGGCAGGGCAGGGAAGCAGGGTGGGTAGGCCCAAGGAGCAGAGGTGGGGGGCTCCAGGGCGGGAGGGGGCCCCTCTGGTGTGTGACCATGTTCCAACTGTGGCGAGGAGACACGGGCGGGGTGGGCTCACTGAAGTCTGGAAGAGGGTCCCCGTGGCTCGGGGTCCTTCCGTGATGGACATTTGCTCGCCTTCAGTGTTCGGCTGTCATGAATGGCGGTGCTCGGAGCCTCCGTGTACAGGCGTCGGTGTGTGTTTTCTTTCTCACGAGTGTATGATGAGTTCAGCCTTTTGCGGACTTGGATTGCCAGTCGGTTTTCACGGTGGCTCCCTTACAGTCCCCACGGGGAATGTACATGCGCTCCAGTTTCTCCACGTCCTGGCCACTTGCGGGCTGTTTTCCATGTTTTCATCACAGCCTGGGGGAGTGCGAAGCAGCACCTTGTGTCGGCTGGCGTTTGCGATTTCCTGATGGTCAGTGATGTTGAACATCCACCCTGTGCTTACTGACCCTTCCTGTAGCTTCTTAGAGAAAACGTTTATTCAAAACTTGTATCCTTTTAAAAACTAGATTACTTGATCTTTATTACTGAGTTGTAAGCAGGTTATATACTACACGTGTACATGCATATGTCCCTGTTCAGATATTAGCTTTGTGAAACATTTCTCTGGTCCCATGGGTTGCCTTCTCACTTTCTTGATGGCATCAGTTATAGCACAATCACTGTAAATTTGGCTGATGTCGGACACACGGTTACTTTGCTGTTTGTGTTTTGGCGTGAGTCGCGTGAGCAGAGTGTGGTCCAGCTAAAAGTAATTTCGATGGAGATTGTTTTGGATCCATGGGGTGACTAGGGTGTGTGTACATCTCAGCAATCTTAAGTCTTCTGATGCATGAGCATGGGGTATTTCCCACTTATACAGAATTTTTAAAATTTTGTTTAGTGTTTTTACAGTGGTTTTTTTCTTCTTTCAGTTTTTGGTGTGTATGACACGTGTCTTGGTAACTTTTTCCCCAAATAGTCTGTTCTTTCTAATGCAACTATAAATACTTAGTTGTAATTACAGCTTCAGATTATTCATTGCTATATATAGAAAGACAATTGATTTTTAATGTATTAATTTTATATCCTGCACCCTCATTGAGTTTGTTCATTAGTTCTAAAAAAGTTCTTTCCTAGCGTTCTTGGAATTTCCTATATAGCAGATTACATTTTCTACAAATGAGACAATTTTTGTTCTTTCTAGATTTTAAAAAATTTCTTTGACTTACCTAATTTCTCCAGCTAGAACCTCTACTAGAATGCTGATGAAAAGAGACAAGAGCGAACATCCCTATTTTTGATCTAAGGGGGAAGAAATTTATTCTTTGCTGTTGAGTATGTTAGCTATGAGGCTTTGATAGATGATATCCTTTATAAGTTGAGAAAGTTTCTGCCTCTTCCTAATTGTTTGAGTCTTTTTTTTTTATTGTAGAGGTGTTTAATTTTATCCAGTGCTTATTTCGTGACCCCAGGAGGTCTGTGCTGTTTGACTTCTTTGTTTTTGTTTCTTTTAATACTGACTTTTAGATGTTCAGCTACCCTACGATCTTGTATGAACTTCATTTGGTCATGGTTTATAAGACTTTCAATATGTTCCTGGTATGGTTTGCTAATATTTTGTTTGGAGTTTTACATCCACATTCATGGAAGATATTGGCCTGTAGTTTATTTTCATGCCCTTTCTTGTCTGGTTATGGTATTAGGGCAATACTGACCCCATATAGTACATTTTGAGTGTTTCCTTTTCATTAATTTTTCTGGGAGAGTTTGTGTAGAATTGATGTTACTTCTCCCTTAAATGTTAGGTAGAATTCACCAGTAAAGTCACCTGGGCCTGCAGTTTTTGTAGGAATGTTTTTAGGCATGAATTTATTTTCTGCAGTGGATAATGGGCTAGCAGGTAGTTTCTTCAAGATTGAGCCTTGGCTTGCTTTCTTCCTGCTGGTACTTTGTTCTTTCAGTGCCAATTTTCTGTTCTTCTGGGATCTGTGCCCTATCTGCTCACCTTAAGGTGATCCACCTCTGTCCCTCTGTACAAGGAGGCCTCACCAACCTAAAGTTTGTAATCTGACTCTGTCCCCCACCTAGGCTGGGGGTGACTGCCCTTCAGCAACTGGTGTCCAGTGTCTTTAAAATCATTATTTGGTGCATTTGTCTGCTAGTTGAAAATATCCTTTCCCTGTTATTTCAGGGTAGATGGAAAATTTTATACCTGCCCAATATTTTCTTTGGCACAACAGGAAACAAACCAAAAACTAAAACATATTTTGAGCTTTACAAGGATACAGAAAATAAACCACCCTTGAAAAGAATACTTAGGATAAATGAGTTCCAATTATATGAACAATGAAGGAAAATTATGCCCAAAATGAAGAAATCTTAGAGTGGATTGAGAAGGAAGCCTGAGTGTGTGCATCTCACCCACTACCCACATCTGTGCACAGTTGTTAAATGGTCAAGTGGATCAAGTACATTTTATAGTGCTAGGGGAACAGAAAGAGAAGCTATTAATGGAAAAGAAGTTCTGTGCAATTACTGGATAATGGAAAGCAGATGGGACTGAACTGAAATAGTGAAGAAGCCTCTGTCACCCAGGGCGTGCGTGAGCGATAAGCAACCAGAAGCAGGAGCAGAAGCAGGAGATCTGCCGACTCTCATGAGGTGGAGGCGGGGGAGGGACAAAGCGCTTTGCAGGCTGACTGCTGATTAGCTTCCAGAATGGTCCGCACCCTGTCTCCCTCCGCGTTGCTCTTCTTGGTTCTGCATCAGAATTCAGGACTCGCCTACAGAGAGCAAGCTGTCTGTCCGAGGTGACTTCTGATGTGGGGATGCAGCTTTGGGGAGCCCTAGGAAGGCACAGAAGGTGAATGCGGAGGGCAGACAGCAGAAGCCACTTGGAAAAACAGGCACAAATGCAGAGAAGTCCAAGCCATCTGCTGTGATAATCTGCCAAATTTTCCACTTATGGAATAGAAAACCGGAAAGAAATAGGCACTGAGGAAGCTTTACAGCAAGGCGCAGAAAGACCCAGGTGAAAGAAGATGGCTGGGAACAGAAGCAGCAAAGCTGGTAGGAAGTGTGATGAGTTGAACTGTGTCTCTGGCCAAAAAAAAAAAAAAAAAGATAACCCTGAGGTCTTAACCCCTACCTCTGAGTATAACTGTACTGGAAAGTTGTGTGTTTCCTCGTGCAGTGGGCTGCTCTCCAGTAGGGAAGACTCCCAGCCAGTATAACTGGTGCTTACAAGAAGATGGCCGGGTGAGGACACAGACATGCTGGGAAAATACTGTGTGGTCATGAAAGTGAAGGTTGGAACTGCACAGCTGCAAGCTAAGGGAGACCAGTAAATCATGGAAACTAGGAAAAAGCAAAGAAGGATTCCTCTCGGGCTTCAGAAGGAGCTTGATTTTGGGCTTCAGCCTTCAGCACTGTGTAATGATAAATTTCTGTTCTTTATATCACCCAGTTTGTGGTACTTTATTATGGCAGCCCTAGGAAACTATTACAGGGAGTAAACAAAACTCTATCATTGGGAAAATAAAGTGTTGAAGTAACCCACAGGATGTGAAAAATTAGAGTAAAATAATGAGAAATGAGAAACAAAAAGAAGACACATCATAAAATTGCACATTGGCTTTAGGTCCTAGTACTTCAGCATTTTTTTAAAGTATAAATGGTCTAAATCAACAATTAAATGATAGCAGTAGTTACAGTGTGTCTTAGTTCATTTTGTGCTGCTATAACATAGTACTGCACACTGGGTAATTTATAACAGTGGGCTGGAGACTGAGAAGTCCCAGACTGAGGGGCTAGCGTCTGGCGAAGCCTCTGCTGTGTGGTAGTGTGGCAGAAGGCACGGAGAGGATGAAGGAGAGCAAGAGACGGCCTGAACTTGTCCCTTCATAAAGAAGCCACTCTGACAGTGACAGCATCAGTCCTTTCATGAAGGCAGCATCCACATGGCTTATTACCTCTTCAGAAGCCCCTCATCAGCACTCCTGCATTGGGTGCCAAGCTCTCAGCACAGACTTTCTGAGGGACACGTTCAAGCTGCAGCAAAGCCGATGATAAAACTTGACCCAACTACGTGCTGCCTGTGAGAAACTCACTTCAAATGTTACAGCATTGTCAGACCGAGAGTAAAAGAGTAAAAAAATATGTAAATGTTAATTTGTAAAAGCAGAAATGGTCATGTTGATGTTAGATAAAGTAGACTTCAGAAAGGGATATAACCTAGTGATAAAAAGGTCAACTGTGTATATTAAATACATGTAATTTTTGGGTTTCAGTACCATTTAAAATACACAGTGCACAATTACAAAGAGGAGGACAGCCACTCATGGCTGCCAGGAAGCAGAGAGCAGAGACAAAAAGGGGGAGCCCGAGAGGAGATGCACCCTGGCAAGTCACACCCCCAGTGACCCCCTCTACCGACCAGGCCCCACTCCTAACTCACACTTAGCTATAGCACCCCCATGATTCACTCACCTTCCTTCAAGATTCACTCTCTGAGTGCATGAGGCTTCTGGGGGACGTCCAGATATAAACATAACAAGCACCAGATTGGAAACAACTCAGATTTCCTGTGAGAGGCAAGTAAACTCTGGTGCATCTATAGCATAGGATTCTTCTCCACCAAGAGAAATAAGTTACTGATACACATAAAAGCTTGGATAGCTCTCAAAGAAATCATGCCATATGAACAACGTCGTGCAGGCTGTGTGAGTCCAGTGCCGTGACTCACTTGACATGACCGACGGCAAACAGATCAACATCGCCAGCTCTTGGGTAGAAGTGAGAGAAAGGTAGCTGTCGCTGTGCAGTCTTCATGGTGGTCACTGTCAGCAAAGCCACACACGTGGTACGACCACCTGGAGCTGGATGCACACACATGCACGTGCACACACATGCGATCCTTGTAGATTAGTACAATCAGAGTGAGGTCGATGGTTGCATCCAGATTAATTTCCAGGTTGTGAAACTGCTCTGTATTTGTTTTACAAGACGTTTCATCTGGGGAAGGTGGGTGATGTCCTTGTGGGATCTCTTTGTTGCCTCTCACAAGGTGCACGAACCCACAGAATAAGAGAAATTCACATGCAAAATCCACATGTACTGCTGCTCACAGCACATGCAAAGTTAACTCCAGATGGACCCACAAAGTCAGTGTAAGAGCTAA
The DNA here is from genome assembly GCA_004365215.1 of Cuniculus paca. NCBI lineage: Eukaryota > Metazoa > Chordata > Mammalia > Rodentia > Cuniculidae > Cuniculus > Cuniculus paca. The sequence continues at coordinate 10,699 of RJWT010033686.1, forward strand.
AATTACACCGTTCTTAGAAAAACGCATAGCGTAAGTCTTCAGGACCTTAGAGCACACAGTGGTTTCTTAGATATGTTGCAAAAATCATGCCTCTAACCCCCCAAATTAAAAAAATAAAACACTACACTTTAAAAACTATTTTACTTTAAGGCGTAGTATCAAGAAATTGAATTTAGTTTAGTGTGCTGTGCCAGGCATGGGTCTAGTTTTAGTCTCCGGCATATGGAAAACCAGTGTTTCCAGCACTGTTTATTAAAGAGGCAATCTTTCTTCCAGTGAACATGTTTGGCTCCTTTGTCAAAGATAAACATTTGGCTGAGTGTGTATGGGGTTGTTTCTGCATCTTCTAATCTGTTCCATTGATCCTCAGGTCTGTTTTTTTGCCAGTACTGTGCTAAGCTGTTTTTATCACAGTAGCTCTGTAGTATAACTTCAAATCAGGGATTGTGATGCCCCCTGCCTTGCCTTTGTTGCCGAGAATTGTTTTTGCTATTCTAAGTCTCTCCTGGTTCCAAATGAATTTTAGAAATGTTTTCTCTAGTTTTATGAGGTATGCTAATGGTATTTTGACTGAGATTGCATTAAATCTGCATAACAATTTGGGGAGTATGGGCATTTTCACTATATTGATTCATCTTATCCATGAGCAAGGGATATCTCTCCATTTTCTCATATCCTCTTTGATATCCTTTTTCAGAGTGCTGTAATTTTCAATGTATAATCTTTTACTTCATTAGATTGATTCCTAAGTATTTCATTTTTTTTCATGCTATTGTGAAAGGTGTGGTTTCCCTGATTTCTCTCTCATTGAGTTTGTTGTTTGTGTATAGGAAGGCTGTTGATTTTTGAGTGTTGATTTTGTATCCAGCTACACTACTGAATTTGGTTATTAAATCTACAAGTCTTTCAGTGGGTTTTTGGGGTCTTCTTTGTAGAGTATCATGCCATCTGCCAATAATGATATTTTAACTAACTGATAATTTAACTAAACTAAAATCAAAATGGACCAAAGATCTAAACAGTAAAAAGAAACACTAAATCTGATGAAAGAATAGGCAGAACTCTTGAAGACATAGATGCAGGCAATGATTGCATGAACAGAACCCCGATCACACAGGAAATAATACAAAGAATCAATAACTAGAACCTCATCCTACTAAAGCTTTTGCACGGCAAAAGAAATCACCAACAGAGTGAAGAGACAACCCACAGAGTGGGAAAAATTTTAGCTAGTTGTCCTTCAGACAGAGGACTTATAAAAAATCAGATAGCCCCCAATTTAAAGATCCAATGCAAAAATGGGCATCTGAGATGAATACACACTTCTCAGATGAGGAAATACGAATGTCAAATAGATATATGGAAAAATGTTCAACATCACAGGTTATTAGACAGATGCAAATTAAGATAATGCTGAGATTCCATCTCACTCCAGAAAGAATGGCTATCTTCAAGAAATAGACGAGTAACAAATGCTAGAAGGAAAAAGGAACCTTTCTCTACTGTTAGTGGAAGTGTCGACTGGTGCAACCACTGTGGAAATCAGTGTAGAAATTCCTCAAAAAAGTAGGATTAGAGGTCCCATTTGACCCAGCTATTCCCCTTCTGGGTATCTTCCTGGAAGAATTAAAAGCATCATATATGGGCACCCATGTTTATAGCAGCACAGTTTGTAATAGCCAAATCTTGGAAACCCAGATGCCCATCTACTGAGGAATGGATAAAAATGTGTGGGTTATGGTTTTTTGTTTTACAATGGAATACTACTCTGCCATAAAGAAGGATAAACTTGAGACATTTGTAGGTCAGTGGATGCAACTTGAGACCATACTGTTAAGTGAAATAAATTGAACTCGCATGTGTAAACATCACGTTGATTCCCTGGTGTGAGAAGCTGAAAGAGTAAATAAGTTCCAAAATATACAATAGATATTACAGAAAAGGAAGAAATTGTTCAAAAGGAAAGAGGAACTAGGGTGGGGGAAGGGGTTTTATTTATCACAGTGTCCAAGATAGGCGGATCCATAGGGATGGAGAGCAGATGAGCCCTTGCAAACGGGGCTGGCAGGGGGGCCGCTCAGGGTGGGGTGCTTCTTCCGGATCTGATCGGAAGCCTTGGTTAGGGGTGGGGACTGGTGCGTGACTCGGTGGTGGAGCACACAGCCTCAAGTTCAATCCTCCACGCTAAAAAGAAAACACTGGCCGTGGTAACAGCCGCACAGCTGTGAGCGTACTTAAAAACAGTTGAATACACACTTTGGGTAGCTTGTGTAGTGTGAAAAGTTACATCTCAATAAACTGTTACATAAAAATCTAAAAATAAAATTGTCAATATATGCATTTATGACATGAGTAGTATTTCGTGTTATGGCTTTTAATACCTAGAGAAGCAGTGCTTTCTCAGTCAGTAATGACTGGATGTAGACAAGGCCAAGTGTCCCTAACGCAGCCTAGGAGGTGGGTTTCTCCTGGCTAAGTGAGGGGTAAACCAGAACCCCAAGGACCCTCCTGTGGGAAGTCGGACTGCCACACGTGTGACACACCCAGGCCCCCTTAGCACACACCAGTGCGTGCGTGGCAGGTGCGCGCGCACGCACAGCTGCAGGCCATTCCTCCTGTGGGTTAAAGAGAGGCCGCAGCAGCTCCCTCGGGCTTTGGGCCGCTCGCCTTACTTGAGCCCCTGTGTAACGTTAGGAGGGCGCGTTCAGAGAAGCATGCGGGGCTTGCTTTCCTCCCCGCCCGCCGTGGCCCCTGCGCCCGTGTCGCCCGCCGCCCTGGAGCCAGCGCTGTGCCCGCTTCACACTCCGCTGTTGACTTGCAGCTTCCCGGCGAGGACCCGGAGGTTTTCGAGGTCTCCTCCAAGTGCCTGTCCATCCTGGTCCAGCTGTACGGCGGGGAGATCCCGGACAGCCTGGCCCCTGAGAACGCGGAGCGCTTCGCCCAGGCGCTGTCCTCCCGCAAGGCCCCGAAGGACCAGAAGCTGCTGCTGCGGACCCTCAGGAGGATGGTGAGTCCGCGGGCGCTGGGCGCTGGGCGCTGGGCGCTGGGCCCTGGGCGGCCGCGGTCGGAAATGCCCGGAGGAGTTAGGGAGCAGCGGAACCCCCCCCCAGTCGCCGGTGCCCTGGCTCCCTGCAGGCGCGAGAGCAGGTTGGCG
>RJWT010033687.1:0-13838 GCA_004365215.1 Cuniculus paca
AACTTTATCATTAAGGACAAACTAACAGTACCACCTTTAACCATAGAAACAAGATCTATAGTTATAGTACAAACTCCAAGACAAACCAAACCTTGACATACAGTAAACATTTACTCAACAGAGCAATTTTACTTCCATTAACAATAAAACAGTGTTCAAATATAGTAAAATATATTTGTCTACAGATTTATAAGGGATAATAGCTTATATTAATGTAGTAAGGTTAGAGGTTGGGAAATGGGAGCATGAAAAAAACAATTTGAAAAAATTAAGCAATGGAAGATAGGAAGATGATAAAATTGGTATGAAACATCCTACTAAGGAGAAAAAAAAATAGTATTAGATAACCATAACAGAAAACCTACAATGAAAAGGATAATAAGAAATTGAGATTAAACTAGAGGAAAAAAAGAGAGAGAAAATAAAAAAAAGGAAACAAACTGAAAGAGAGCAAAAAAAGAGGAAAAGAGAACCTAATCAAATAAAAAAAGTAATATTAAAAAAGAAGTGAAAAAGGAAATTGGTGATAGAACTCCAAACCCCACCAAAAAAGAATTAAAAAAATAAACTATAACAAGGGAGATAAAAATTGCGTAGGACAGGGGATTTTGTAAGACAGAAAGGTGAAAGGAATAATATGGGAAGGATAGGGGGTTGATACAGAAGAGAGGAGTGACCAAGACAGCAGAATATGACAAATTAGAAACCTGACAGGAAGATTTAATATACTGCTACTATTCTTTCCAAAGAGGAATTAAGAAATAGAATTACTGTGGGATTTTGAGATGAGGACACAAGGTAGGGAGATCAGAAGAGAGAGAACCTAGGCACCAACTAAGTCAAAGTCAAAACAAATAGAAGAAAGCTAGGCCTGGTAGTGCTTGCCAGAAATCCCACCATTCAAAGACTGCTCGAGTTTGAGGCCAGCTTGAACTACATAGCGAGACCTTGTCTATTTAAAAAAAAAAAAAAAAAAAAAAAAAAAAAAAAAACAAAAAACCAAAAAAGTGGCAAATCAAAGCAAACAACACAACACAAAATAGGTTCTGCAAGGGAGGGCAGCAGCTGCAATTGCTTCCTAACCACGGCGTCACAGAGTCTGCACAATTCCCCTTTGCAGTCTGGTTGCAGGTGACTTGGCTCCCTGTGCCCCACAGACAGGCATCTGCTCTGGTGACTGGGACGGCGAGCTGGGCTGCAGAGCAGGAACACAGCCAAGGGCCACGCAGGACTTGAGCTAGGTTGTTGCGACGCACTGCCTACCACTCAGCTGATCTGTGAGCCACCGAGCTGGCTCCAGCCGGGCTGTGTGCGCTTGCCCGTGACTCACCAGGCTCTCTGGGCAAGCGGGCAAGACGTGGGGACTGAGGCGGGCTGTGCGGGCACCGTCCAAAAACGGGCTGGCTGTCTGGGCGGCAAGTTCCCGAGCTGAGCCCTCCGCCTGAGTGTCCTCCCTCTGGCCTGAGCCTAGTCGGGGAAGGGCCCCTCTGTCTCCAATCTGTGCCGGAGCATAAAACCCAGGGATGTTGCTTTCCCTGGTGTTTGGAAGCGGGTGTGCGTGGCCAGTGAACACCAAGCTGTGCCCGGAATCTCGTCTCTGCCCTAGATGGGCCCTGGCTCTTTCCACCTCTGTGTCCAAGACGGCTGCCCCAGCGGAGCGCAGCCGAGCGGCTGGCTGGCCTCCCACGGCAGCCTTGCTTCCTTGTTATTTTTACTTCTTTTTTTTTAAATTACCCTTTTGTTTGACTTGATGTGGCTTTCCTAATTAATTTTCTATTCCCACGAGACAGCCCCTCTCCCACCTCCAAATCCTGTACCTTCTAAGCGGATCTTTCCTGAGTTTCTCCAGTGTGGCGCCTCCTCTAGTCAGTCAGGTTGAATCCGGTGGTCTGCACTTTCAGACTTTGGTGGAGTCCAAGATCAGGTCCCTTGGTTGCCTGGCACTTTCGCTGTCCCGTGCAGAGGGGAACTAGCTCAGAGCCAGCCCAGGGCCATAGCTGTGGAGCTGGTTGGGCAGGCACCACGTCTGTGCACTCTGCTAGGACCACAGTCAGTGCCTCGGGCAGGGCCCACTCTCTGAGGCCCACCGGGTCCATCTATGTCCCACATCTCTCATACTGACCCTCTTCTCTCTGTCTCACTGCCACAATCCTATCAAACTGTTGCAGTCTTTTTACTTGAGATGCAGGATTACTAATTGCTGTCTTTAATCTACCTTTATTGGTTTTGCTTTACCCAAAATATGTTGTCTTTTTCTGATTTCTCTACCTATTTCCTCTCTTTTCTTCCCTTCTCTCACTTCTCATTCTTTTCTCATCACTGCTGGAACTGTTCCAACTATGCTGCTGTGCCTCCCCCAAGCTGCCTTTGCTCTGGTCTGCTTTCCAAGTCCAGACTCCTAAAGATTTGGTGCACTTCCGATATCTTCCCAATAAATTCCTCCTTTTGTCTGAGTGGAGTGGTTTATATGACTCAAAACAAAACAGATTCCAAATGGATGCACTAAGTTTCAATTTCACTTTCTTCCAATCTATTCTCAACACTACTGTCTGAGGGGTATTTTAAGCAGAGATCTTGCAACAGCAAGCAGAAATGCCCAAATGATCGCCAGGATTTGGAGGTTGATTTATTTACGTCAATGGGCACTGATAGGGATCTTTCCCAGAACGTCAGGTCCTGATCTCTGGTGGTTTAGGGCTTACATTGGATAAGTAAGCAGGAAGTACAGAGGCAAACTGGCTTGTCAATTGGGAACTGGTTTATACAGTGTGCTTCACAGTGATCAGTTGTTTCTAAAAGTCAGGAGCAACTGGAGCTGGAACAGGAGCTACTTCCTGGGCAACTGAAGTATACTAGAAGTGGGGGGATTTTCTGCTACATTTCCCCCATTTTTTAGTTTCCTTTGCAAATCTTTGCTGGGCATATTACATGTGATTTTCTGAGAGAAGGCCCAACTAGAATTTAGACCTGTCCTATAACACTACTCTGGAAAGGTAGTGAGGGAGTTAATCTGTTCTAGGAGAGTGTCTGATGTACCTTGGGTGCTCATCAAATCTGGTCAAGTGTTTGATTGATTGTTCTATTCTCTTGGGGCAAATATCCATAGAGTGTAAGGCAAAAACAAAACAAAAAACCAAAAAACAAAACCCAAACAACAAAAAAACACAGCTAGCAGGGAGTGGGGAAGCCAGGACTGGGGTAAAGCAGAATCCATATTAATTAACAAAAACCACAGCCAGCAGAGGGGCAGGGAAGCAAGGACTGGGGTAAACATCCTGAAAGGATACAAAACTCAAGGGCAGTAAGTGTGGAGCAATCCTGTGAACTGTGTCCTCAGCCTTCATGCGTGTGTGGACTGGTCAGAGTGCATTGTCTCTTCAGAGTGGGCCTCAAAGGAGCTGTTCAGATAAACTTTTTAGTAGTTCTAAGACTGGATTTCTGAAACTTGTGGAGGTAGTTAATATGTACCTGAGTTATATGCGTGTGCAGGAATGTCTGCAGATATAGCTGGTCTTTGAACTGATTACAAGATGTTTCTGTAGAGTTACGTTTTATTTCCATATAATCTATTTATGTGTCTTTAAATGGGGAGAGTCCACTACAGTGCATGTGGTCAGGGCCAGTGACACAGATGCTGAAGGCTGAGCTGGCTGCAGGGGTGTGGGTGTCAGTGCTGTGGCTTGAGCTTGCAGAACAAATGGTGGGGGCAGGTCTGGCTCTGATCTTCTGGGAGCACTGGGTAAAATTTTTCTGGCTGGGGTTGATGTTTCAGTCAATTGGGTCCCCAGAGGGGGCTTAGGCTACTGGGTCAAATTATTTTGGTCATTCGTGGCAGGTTTTCAAGAATTTTGGCCAAAGTAGTTTTGTCCAAGGTGACCACAGCATATGTAGCCTGTTGGACTTTATTCCTAACAGTGCTCCCTCCATCTGTAAATAGAGTGTACTCAGCATCTGTCAGGGGGTCCATTTTTTAGAACAGTTCATCCCAGTATACCATGTGGGACGTGGACAGTTAGATCTTGGTTTAAGATGAGCTTGCCAGTTTTCTTGAGCTGAAGAACAGTGGCTGTTAGAACAGGGAGGCAAAGAGGAAAGGCAGCCTTTATAGGCCATTGGGCACTTTCAGAGACTGACTGAGTAATCATATAGAAACCGGCAACTCCAAGACATTTGAAGAGTTTCTTGTAACCAGTTTCTGCCGGATATTGTAGCTGAACTTTTGTGTCTTTTCAGTAAATATCTTGAGTGTCATTAAGCAGAAGTGCTTTTTAAAGAGGAAATGAGGTTTTGAGGCTCTGGGAGGCTGAGTACAGGTCAGTTGGCTTTTGAGTCCAGAACTGGGGTCTTTCCATTTAAAGGTGAAGAGGGGATGGCTGAAAGGAGCCAACTGAAGGCAGAAGGCATTTTTTAGGTCCAGGGAGGTGTACCAGCAGGCTGTGGTGGCAGAAGATGGAGGTAACTTATATGGAGAGCAATCGCAGTGACATTGGCATCTTGAAGATCTTGAGCTGGCTTTACAGGCAGGAGGATGTACTGTTTGATGCAGGTGGGGGTTGCCTTGGGACACATCTTGATCACCAAAGGGGCATGATTGATAGCAAGCCCTGGGGGTGAGTCCTTTGTCCGTACTTCAGGAGTTCTGCCAAATTTCAGGGTTATAATTATCAGGCATTTCATTTACTGTAGGGGCTATTCTTCCTCTCAGGGTGTAATCAGAGTGAATATGAAGTCCATGACAGTGGACCTGAGTGTGAGGGAGGCTGGTCATATCCCAGGAGAGGTATAGGGCACTCAAGCCTGTACAGGAATTCATGTTTGATAAGGTGTCCATCAATCTCACAGGATCTGCTTTGGCAGAATTTCTTCTCAGTGGAGGTTTCAGTGGATGATTTCAGTAATTTCAGACATGTTTACTGACTTCTTGCCTCCTTTTCTGAGGTCTTCCAGGAAAGCAGTGTGGTGCTGATCTAAGGCTTCATGGCCCTCTGTTGCATTACAGTCTCAGTTTGGACATGTTCAGGAAGGACTGTGTTTCCCCAAGCATCAGGATCAACCACAGTAGGGGATACTTTTGACTTTAGCCAGGCTTGGGCTCCATCTAAAATATGGCAGCATGCTTCAGGATTAAACACAGTCAGAAGGAGTTTCTGACAGCAGCGCAAGAAGCCATGGTGCAGGAGACAGAACCGGCAGTGGTGGCATCGCGGCTGGCTGAGAAACTTGGAGTTGATGAATGTAAGGAGGAGGGAGGTCAGACTCAGAGTCCTTGGGCAGAACAGGATAAAGTTTCTCTGGCTCGGGTTGAATCTGAGAGCCTCTCAGATGGCCTTGTGGGTTTCTTTGATGACACAGGTATGGAGCCAAGGTGGGAGAGCTTTTAATCCTTTGTGGCAATTGAGTCCAAGTGAGTGGGCCTTAATCTTAGGAGTTTTTCAGCTGAAAGGGCTTATGGGAGAAACTGTTGAGTGCCAGGTGATGGCTGCATTGTTGATGGCACAGAGATCTTGCTCAAGGTGACTAACAGTCTATCAGGCTGATGTTTAGCTGGATGTCTGTTTATGCTTCCCATGACATCTGACAACAATAGGGGTCACAGTGAGGTGGCATAATGGATGGCCAGGCCTGAAGGTGAGCCTTTAGTTCATATCTCTAGGAGGAGAGTTTTTAGAACTTAAGGACCATGTTTATCTATCTCAGGCTGATGCAGGTGTCATCTTTTTCTTGGGGAACAGTTAAAATTGAAAGTGCAGGGTTAAATGAGAGGGAGGCTGACTGGCTTGGTGTGAAGGAGATGTCCTCCTAGGCTGCAGGTTTGTGCCTGGTAGAGTAGGTGAGAGGCAAGAGTCCCAGTTTCCCTGGTGATGGTAAATTTTTTTTACAGAGGGAACTTTTGAAGGAAGGGAGTTCTGTTCCACTGTCACCTACGAAAGCCATAGATTTGCCCCCAAATTTTGCAGTGACTGTGGGCTCTCAGGGTCCCAATTTGATAGAGCTTGGTCTCTTCTATCTATTCAGGCCTGACAGGTGCAGCTCATTTGTCAGGGTTGGCAGTCCAATTTTTTCTCATTCAATATGTGGAACTCACAAGGAATTGTTGACAGTCATCTTGTGTAGGCATTAGATGATGGTATCTGACCGGGATAGGCATGTAAGCAGAAGCCTCTGGAGGGAGGGCCTGCGTGGCTGAGTGAAGACAAGGACTATCTGGAACCAGTTCAATTGGCTGAAAGTGAACAATTTTTTGGTAAAACACTTGAAAAGTTAAAAATAAATCAGCAGGTGGCAGCAGAGCCCTTCTGTTAAAGCCAGTTTTTGTAGTTGCAGATTTTTGTTTTTTTCAAACTGACATATACCACCAGTAGGTGGGGATCTCTGACACAAAAGTCTTAATGAATGCCCAGTCTATCATGATCAATGTATGTGTAAATTTGTATTAAAACCTAGGAACTTCTCTAGCCACACAGATTACTATCAGTAAGGTTTTATGTCACTGTTTTCACTTTAACTCTTTGCTCTTCTGAGAAAATCTCTTGAGAGTAACTCTTGTCCAGGCAAATAAAAGTTGCAAATTACTTTGTTGTTTCCAGAAATTCCACAGCAAAACAAAAAACAGAAAACAAAACAAAAACAGAGACAAAAAACTCATTAAGGCCTGGAGGTATAGCTTACTGGTACAGTGCATGATTAGTTTGAGCAAGGCCTTGGGTTGCAACTTTAGCATCAAAACCAAAACCAAAACAACAAAAAGTTCTGTGTGTTAAAAAAAAATCAACCAGGTAAAATAACAATCTACAGAATGTGACAAAATATTTGCACACATCATGGACTGATAACAGTTTGGTCAATGACAGGTTACATATATGATTCTGGTACCATAAGATTATATCACCTAGTGATGTCTTAGCTGTCTTAATTTGTGGAAGTACACTGTATAGTGTCTGTTCAAAATGCAATTGCCTGCCAATAAATGTCACAGAATGTATTTCATCATTAAGTGAAGTATGACTGTGCGATTGATATATATATATATATGTATCTTTTGTAACTCAAGAACCATAAAATATATAAGCTAATTAATAAAAGGGTAAAGGACTTGAATTCACTATTCTCTGAAGAACGCACACAAAGCTGGGCATGGTGGTACATGCCTGTACTCAGTGCTCTGGGAGATGGAGGCAGGAGGATTGAGAAATGCAGCCTGATCTGGGCAACTTTGTGAGATGCTGCCTCACAATCAAAAATTATAAAAAAAGAGGATACAAGTCAATGTGAAGACCTTAGGTTAAATTCCTAGTACTGCAGAACAAACAAACAAAAAAAACACACCAGAAGACTCCCCAAACCAAACCCCAAACCAACCAAACAAAAACCCAATCAAAAGAAAAAAGTAGTAATTACATACAGTGGAATATTATGCCTTCTACACAGCAAGGAGAATGTAGCAAATGACAGGAAGATGAGGGGTGGATGGAGCAGAGACAAAGAGGCCATGAGTGGGAAAACCACGAGGCTTTGGCGTTGCTGTGACTTAGACTGTGTGCTTGGAGGACTGAGGGCAGTGATCCTGGTGGAGGGTTGAAAAGATTTAGTGCCTAGAAATGAGCTCAGAGAAGTAACCAAGGTCTTTGTATTAAAAATCTGAGCTGTATCTTGATGTTAATAGGGAAATCACTGAAAGGTTTTAAGTAAGACACAGAGGCAAAAAATGATTTGTTTCCTTAGAAAAAATAACTACTCCCTCTACAGTGTGTATTCACAAAGTAAGAGCGGATAAGATTGAAGGCAAGGGGACTTGTTAGGAGGTTGCTGCCTGTAAAGCAAAATGCCATTCAGTGCATCTAGGGATGGGAAGAAGGCACAGATGGAAGAGCTAGATAGAGATATAAAATCAAAAGCATTTAAGCATAAAAGTCTTCATTATGATACAGGGGAATGAAACTCCCAACCCACTATGTCTGGTATGAGTTCGTGTTCTCTAAAATCGAAGAATGAATTTTAGGAACAACGGAGGTTGAGAGCAGAATATATTTATTGGGAGAAAGAAAGCTTCTGTCAGAGGGACAGAAAGGGTCCCGAGTGGGTTGCCAGAGACTCTGTCTTTTAGGGACTTTTTATAGAGTAGATGGGTCCAAGGTGGGGAAGAATGGGAATTCCTAAGGTGGGCATAAGGTGGGACAGAACTATGGTTAACCAATAAGGTTAATTGCTCAGGTAAAATTGATTAAGTCCGGGACAAATGGGGAAGGAAGTCACGTAGCCAGCGAGCATGTTTAAGGAGCAGTGACTCTTTCCCTAGGGGGTCGAGACAGGTGACTCCTAGCTTCCTTAGGGAGCTAGAGACCTATTTAGAATACCAGTCCTCAGGAAGTGGGTGCATTTGTTTGATCTGTTGTCCCAGGACCGGCCCATAGCAGGAGGTGTTTTCTCCTTTACAGTTGCAAGGTATCTGGGTTTTTGTATTGGCTCCATGGAGGACCTGTCCCTGTCTGACTGCCTATAATAATTCTAACTATCTCAGCTTCCTGTAACAATTATAGTATGACCTTGCTACAGAATCAAATGGAAGCTTTCTTCCTTATACCATATGGCATTTTTAGTAGTAATGATTTGGTTATTAATGTTTTGGATGTAAAGAATACAAAAGTTTATTGCTCCCAAGAATCGGTTACTAGTGAATGCTGGTGGTGCTAGTGGGAAATCTGTACTCAATATTAAAAGATAGACTATTTCTTCCACCAATGGAACAGATCATAACTTTTGGGAATATGACATCTATAGAGTCATACATTTCAACATTACTTATACTCTGAGGTTTGTGTGTGTGTGTGTGTGTGTGTGTGTGTGTGCACATGTGTGCGGATGTATGTGAGTGGTTACTGGGGATTGAAGCCTGAGCCTTTGCCCAGAGATATACTCCCAGTCTTACTTTATTTGATTATTTATTTTATTTTATATTTTAAGATAGAGTCTTGCTAAGTCACTACGTTGCCCAAGCTGGGCTGGAATTTATGTTTCTCTTGCCTCACCCTTCCAGAGTGCTGGGATTACAGGTGTGTACCACCACTTCTTTTCTGAACATCAATTCTCTAGCTTCTTTTAAATTTCTAGTAAAAGAAAAATCTGCCAAGTTGCCAGTGGGAAATAGATATTGTTTCTCTTTCCTTTCTATTGTTACCCCCTTTTGTTATCTCTTCAAGTACTCCTTAAAATTCAAAACAATAGAGTTCTACAAACAGCTGAATCTAGATTCCTTTTTAACTTAAACACACAAGGCTTTCTATAGATTTACAATAATCCCCTGGGACGAAGTTATAATGAAATACACAAAAACAAAACATAGAACAACAACAGTAGCAGCAGCAACAACAGCAACAAACACATAAAAGGCCTTGTAGATCTATTAGCAACAAAAATTAAGATTTTGGGATACCTGTATGTCCTTAGCATTGTAATTATATCTTGTTATTTTATTTGCTTTTCCTGCTAATCCAAAAGGATAGTATTATTTTCATTTTTAAATATCAGAAAGCAAATTCATGAAGAAAAACTAGCAGTACATTTGAAATATATAATTGCTTTCTATTTTAGTGTCTCATGAAAAAGTTCTGTTTTTATGGGCACATTTCTGATATCATCATTGTCAAGATCACTTATCTCCTCCACCAATCAGCAGGAAATTTTACTTTTCAAGTTTTGAACTACAGGCTTTTTCTATTTAAGCCTGTTGTTATTGCTCAGGGACAATTGGGTGTCATAGGGGATATTGGTCAACTTCTGGACACATTTTTGTTTGTCACAGTGTGGAATGGGGAATGTGCTATTGGCTTTGTGAGAGTGACGGCCAGGAATGCTCCCTCCTGCAGTCTCTGAAATCTCCACAACAAAGAATGGCAGAGCTCCCAAAGTGAATAGTGCCAGGGTTGAGAAATCTTAATTTAAACGGAAAACAAAGTTATCAAATGTCACACTTGGAAATATGTGTGCTTTCACACAATTACATTTAGAAATAAAAGTAATGCTATGACTAGCAACCTTTCTTTGGTTTTCATTTTGGTAATTAAAAAGAAGTGAACCTTAGCTTAATTCTAGCAGAGCTGAATTCTCAACTGTTACGCTGGTCACATTCACCCAAGAGGAAAAGGAGTAGGAGACTACTTGGTTGTAATTAGGTATTTTTAGAGATAACTGAATTATTCTTTTAGCAGTTTCCTTAGGTAAATTGTTTAAAGTTCACATTAACATACAAGGTCTTAGTAAATGTGAATGATCAGTTATTGTATCCAGTTTTGTGGCTATGTTATTTTACTGTCATCTGTAAGAATGATACTTGATGAGATAATGTCCTAAGCATGTCCTAAGTTATCTGCAAATATCAAAAACATTTTATTAGAGTCTATGCCTTACAAAAAGTATACTACTGATGTGTAGCAGGGTGGATGGTGGTCCTCACAGACATACCAACTCCTTAATCTGCAGAATCTGAAGGTGATCTTACTTGGAAAAAGTGTCTCTGTAGATATATCTGAAGTAATTGATCTAGTTAAATGATATCACCCTAGATTATGGAGGTGGGACTACAAGTATAAGATACACACAGAGAGAAGGAGAAGGTCGTAGGAAGACTATGCAGAGATTGGAGTCCTGTAGTTAAAAAAACCAAGGGCTGCCTAGGACCAGCATAAGCTGGGGGAGGTAGGAAAGCATCTACCCCCATAAACGTCACAGAGAGCACACTCCTTAATTTTGGTCTTAAAACCTCCAGAATTACGCAGAAATAAATTCCTAGTTTGTGGAACTTCGTTATGAGATCTGTTAGAAATATGTAGTCTTTTGTTCTATGAAGAAGATTTTGAGAGCATCAACAATAGTAGAGAAATAAAGATTGGAAGTGAGAAAACTCAAAACTTTTGAAGAAAAGTTGCTTTTCTCAGGATACAAAAAGACAACTAGAACAATATATGCTACCAGAAATCATTCAACTGGGAGATTCTATTGATTGGTTGTTTTTGTTGTTAGTTTTGGAGTCTGATATAAGCATGCTAGGTGTGTATATGATAGTGCTACAAAAGGCCAAGTAGATGTTAAATGAAGGAGCTATTTCATTATTACTATTCCACTCCATAGAATTAAGAGTGAGCAGACAGTGACTGAATGATGTAGCGTAAACTATTTCTTTTAGGGGAATCAAGGAGGATTTCACAGAGGGGGCGATATTTAAGATGCATGGTAGAGCTTGATTAGGAATTTTCTAGGTAGAGAAGAGTCTAGTTTGCATAATTTATCCAGGGCAGAAAATACAGCATGTGCAAAGTCATACAGGTGGAAATGTGTTATATACATGGGAATAATAAGTGGTTTTGTGCTGTTACTTCCTCAAGAGTACAAGTGGTACTAGTGAGAAATAAATTTGGAAAAGTAGGTAGTAATGGATGTAGATGACTCCTCATGATTTACCTTGACATTTGATCTTATTCTGGAGGCAATGGAAAGCCCACGAGAGGAGGAAGTGCCATGATTAGATTTATCAGACTTTTAGTAGTAGCTTTTCAATGCTGGAGTATTGAGTGAGATGCTGTATATCTTAGGGCCATGGAGCGCCAAACGAGCTGGGTTTTAGAAATGACCTCTTCACTGTGTGGACATCCTGGCACCTATGCTTGAAGACCTGTGGCACTGCAGAGTATGGTGAGGGAGGAGTAATCAGTGGTTTATGATGCTTATTGAAACAGGCATGCTCTTTTCATCTGAGTGGGAGGAATGAGATGTCCAGAGGTAGAACATAGTTTTGAACTAGCTCAAAGGTTAGATCACACACACACACACACACACACACACACACACACACAACATGCACTACTTTATGTTCAATTTTTCAGTGTCAACTTATTTTCCTCCTACAGTGAAATATTTCTGAAGATTCTTCTTAGCAAGACATTCTTATCAAGCTTGCGTTTAAGTTGAGAATCACCAGGGGGAGGTTGTGAAGCTCATAGCTTCCCAGGTCTTCTACCTAGAGCAGGGCCAAGAAAGTCTCATTTTTAGCAAGAAGCCTTGTTGATGAAGCAATGCATATTTACACCCTGAGTTACAGGCTGGACCCTGAGTGCCTTAGCAAGGTGTTCAAGGGCTATGACCTCCCTAGTTGTTGCAGTAAAACCAGTATCAAACTGAATGGAAGGCTCTTTGCACTGAGGAATCTAGACGGCAACTTGTTTATTATGCTAGTGGGCTGGGGGATAAATCACCAGCAAGGAGCCAGCTTTGAGTCCAGTTTAAGTACAGTTTACAAACAGGAAGTACAAGGCAGAGGGCAGGTTATTACATGATTGGTTGCATGAATTAAGACACATATTGTCAGGCAAGTTAACTCTAAATAGATTTACTTAAAAGGAATTGTTTATCATACTATCCTGGGGACAAAGGGAGGAGGTTTAAGTGGAGCAAGCAGAGTTAAAAGTATTCTTGATGGGGTCACTTTGTCCCAAACAAAGCCCTTGAAGCCAGTTGGAAGCAATATATTCTTTTAACTAAGGGAAACACAAATTGAGAATAGTCAAATTGGCCCAGTACATTACCATAAGAAAAGCAGTTGGATCCAGACAGTCAAGGCTGACTGAGTTTAGCAGGGTGTTTATGTGACAGGCAGCAAAACCACAGGCAGAGGCTACTATTTGATTTTAACTTGCTATAACATGTGTATAAGTTTGTTGTTTTATAACTGTGCCTTTACTAATCATATAATTGTGCCCTTACATAGCCTCCCATTGAGTTTCTGGAACCCTCTGTGATCACCAAAGCCACAATTTTGCTTTGAGCCTTTGTGGCTTTATTGTGCTTCAAATGTTTCTCTCCACTTTTCTTCTTTCACTCCATTCAAAGCCTCTTCCTGTGAAGTCGGCTTCTAGCCAGGCTTTCCTCAAGATGTTTTTTCCCTTTACCTCATGTTTACTCAATTTTCACTCTCAATCTGTGTGGGTTTTATGAAGATATGCATCCTAGGTCATTGTATGGCAAGTGACATTATTTCTTTTTTTTATTTTAAAGAGAAATAGAACAAAACAAAACAAAACAAAACAGAACAAAAAAAAAGCAAAAGAAAACAGAATAGAGTCAAACATAATACAGCATTTCAAAACAGAACACTGCAAGCTATACAGGTTTTCAAGACATAACAACAGGAGATTGACAATGGTTACCTTAGTGTCTCTTGCTTTCTTCAAAATGGTTGTTCATACATTTACAGACAATAAACTCAAACAAAACAAAGTAGTATAAAACCAGATAAAAGAGAATAGCATTACAGGTCTTCAAGTCGGATAACAAGAAATCAGCAATGGCTACCGTAGTGTCTCATTTTTCAAAAGAGCTGTTCCTATCTTCTCACATATTGCTTTCAAATAATAGGAAAGGGACTTAAACCAATCAAATCAAAGAATAAAAGCACCACTGGATTTCAGAACCATTTCTCCATATTTATCAGGAATTTTGTATTTTATTGAGTCTTTCAGTTTCTTACACTAGGGAGACCATGCAGTGTTTACACATGTGTGTTTGGTTTATTTCACTTATGAGTATGGTCTCAAGTCACATCTATTTACCTATAAAAGCCTCAAGGTGATCATTTTTTATAGCTGAATAATACTCCATTGTATAAAAGTACCACATCTTCTTTATCCATTCCTTGATTGATGGGCATTTGGGTTGTTTCCAAGATTTGGCTATTACAAATTGTGCTGCTATAAACATGGGTGCACATACATCACTGTGGTAAGATGATTTCACTTCTTCTGGGAATATGCCCAGAAGCGGAATAGCTGGGTCAAATGGGACTTCCAGTC
>RJWT010033688.1:0-13853 GCA_004365215.1 Cuniculus paca
GCCACCATCCATACTTCTTCCTCTGACACTGGCTCTTCCAAGACTCCTGCCTGCTGGTGACATGGCTGGAAAACTGGCCGTGTTGGGCTGTCCACTGAAATGAAAGAAAGAAAGGTACGGGCTTTGGAGAAGGAGCCTACCCTGTGGATCCCACTGCTATTTGCAGAAGCCTCAAGGGAATGTGCTTCCCTGCAGAGCCTCAAAGCCACCCTAACTCAATGTTAAAACCAGCATTGCAGAGCCTGGAGGGTGCTGGTTCTGGATTGAAGGCCTTGTGCTCACCCTGCCTGGACTGCCCAATGGTGGACTTGGCAGGCACCACACAATGATGCCAGCCATGCAGGGCAGGTCCCCACTTGGTTAGCTTCATCTGCTGGGGAGCTCTTTCCTACATGAGCCCAAGTGTGCCAGTGACTCTCAAGTAAAATTCGTGTCTTTCCCAGTGTAAGAGTGAATTCATTAAAAAAGTCAAGATGGCGGAGAAGTAAACAACAGAGAAGACAACCTCTCTGAGAGTCACCATCCAGACACTGGAATATAGCATTGTGAGGAGGACAAGAAGGAGGGAAGTGGGTCCCCTGGACCCAGGAAGAATCCGAAGTGTGAATTGAAGCCCACAGAGAGAGTAAAGAGAGAACCTCCAATGAAGAAAGAGGTACCCGGCAGTGCCTTCTCCCTGAGACGGGACTCACTGCACAAGAAGAGCACTTCGAACCTGCCAACCCGGGGTGACAGGGACAGCTGGTGACCCCGGAGGCCTCTGCAGAGAGATGTAGCAGTGGAGGGGAGCAGCAGATGTGGAGGACGGCACTGGCTGGTGGTGAGCGCAGAGGCCTCAGTCCTCCCTCAGGAGAGAGCAATTGACTGGATAAGCCTAGAACCCAGAACTGCTGCTGGCTTCCTCTAGCAGCTTCTAGCTGGGCGCAGACCCATGGAAACTGCTTGGACTGCAGCGAGCCCGATGAGCCTGGCCTCAGGGCAGGCCTGCTGAGATTATCCACCATCCCACCACAAAGCAACTGCTGGCTTGCTGGACAGAATGGCACAAACTGGGACTCTGTCTCCACAGGTTGTCTACTAGTGAACCCAGAGAGAATCCTGGAAGTGGACTTTTGTTTCCCTCTTTCTCCTTCATTGTTTGATCTTCTATTTTCATGAGTGTAAACCTGATTCCTAACCTCTTTGTGGTTTTGGTTCTGTTCTGTTCTTCCTTTTATCTCTTCCATCTCTCTTTCCTTTCAGTCTTCTGCACAAGTTTCCCAAAGTTGGTGTGATCCCCCTTTGTCCTCAACCTTACTTCTAATCTTTTCCTCTTCTTCTACTTCTCCATTTTCTCCATAATCCATTTTAAACTTTAACCCCTGAGGGAAAAATTGACTTGTATACTGCTTATAATTTTCTTGTTTGTTTTAGATTTTTCTATATAATCACAAAACTATTTCATATGGTTAAAAGTGGCAAATTAAGGGTTAGTTCAGTTTGTCATTTTCTGGGATGTGTGTGATGCTATTGGCACCACTATAGCCAAAATTGACATATTTGTTCTAAACAGCTGTGAGTCCTGGCATTCCATGACTGAGATTAACTAACAGTCACAGAAAATACTGTGGCACAGTGCCAAAGAACCAGGGACTAGGCCAAATGAGCAACAACTTCTCATCTCCACCAAACTGAATAGGTATGATGCTTCCAATGGACTCAAACTCAAAACACAGCTACACCTGGAAGATACCTCAGAGAAGCAGTCATCACCTAGAGATCCTAAATACTAGCAATAAAGCAACCCACCATAGGCCACTTACAAGCATCACCCCAGGAATTAAATTAAAAAAAGAAAGAAAAAATGAGAAGACACTTAAACAAATTTCAACCCCAGACATCAAGTTCATCAAAGGCAAATCCAGGGGTCAATGAGGAGGGACAACCCAAAAGCCCCCCACCAGGTCTCCCTGAAATGATAACAACAAAACAATTGAAAAAATGAAATCAGAAATAACCTCTCAGATAAAGACTATGCTTAGTAATGCTAGAGCAGATGCAGACAAAAAAATTGATGAGCTTGAGAAAATTATGGAAGCTCAGCATAGGAAAGAAATGGAATCAATAAGCAGATTCAAGCAGATATCCAGGAGAATACAAATTCCACTGGAAGTATTCAAAGCAGATTAGGCCAATGTGAGGACAGGATCTCAGCAGACATCATGACAGAAAACTTTTCTTGTAGAGAAAAAGAATTTGACCTAGAGATAAGTGAGACATATAGAACTTCAATTAGCCATGATGAAAAAAAGTTTAATACCCAGGCATATCATAGTCAAGATTCCAGAAATTCAACACAAGCATAGAATCTTAAAAGCTGTTATGGGGAAGAAAAAAATCACCTATAAACGAAAGCCCATCAGAATCACAGCTGTCTTCTTAGCACAAACCTCAAGTCAAGGAGAGCTTGAAGTGAGATATTCCAAATTCTAAAGGAAAACAACTTTTGACCCAGATTGATGTACCTTGTAAAACTATCTTTCAAAACTGATGGAAAAATAAGATACTTTCATGACAAAGAACATCTGAGGAAATTTATAACTGTCAAACCAGCACTCCAAAATATTCTGAAGGACATTCTAGAAAGAGATAATAAAGACTACAGCTCCATGAACCACAACAGAAGGAATCCACCAGGCAAGGCAAGCAGTTAGAGGGAGGGAGAAAGCAGGGGCAGCCAACAACAGGAAAATAACATGACAAGGATAAGTCAAAACATATTAGTTATAATCATCAGTGTTAATAGTCTCAATTCACCAATCAAAAGACACAGACTGGCAGAATGGATCAACAAGCAAGATCCAACAATATGCTGCTTACAAGAAACACATTTAATTCAAAAAGAAATTCACAGACTGAAAGTCAAAGGATGAAAAACAATACTCCATGTGACAGGAACCCAGAAAAAAATCTGGAGTAGCTATTCTATTTGCAGACAAAGTGAATTTCAAGCCAAAACTGATTAAGAGAGACAAAGAAGGTCACTACATTCTTGTGAAGGGAACAATCCAAGAGGAAGAGATAACAATCATAAATATATATGCAACAAATGCCAGTGCACCCAGCTATATAAAACAATTACTAATGCACATGAAAAATCAAATAAGCCTTAATACAGTTGTATTGGGAGACCTCAATACCCCACTGTCACAAAAAGACAGATCAACTAGACTAAAAATCAACAGTGAAACATTAGAACTCAACCAAACTTTTGAACAAATGGACTTAGTAGCTATCTACAGAGTGTTCCACCCCACAACATTAGCTGCACATGGGACATTCTCCAAAATAGACCACATTCTGGCCCATAGAACATGCTTAAGTAAATGGAAAGAAATTGAAATTATTCCATGCATATGATCAGACCACCATGCAATGAAATTAGAAATTCATGGCAAAAGAAATCACAAGAACTTCATGAACACATGGAAATTAAATAGCACCCTCCTGAACAACCAATGGGTCACAGATGAAACTAAAAAAGAAATTAGACAACTATTACAGTTGAATGATAACAACAACACTGGAACTTGTGGGACACAATGAAAGCAGTCTTAAGATGAAAATTTGTAGCAGTAAATACCCATATCAGGAAAACAGAGCAAGCGCATATAAACAACTTAATCATGAACCTCAAACTTCTAGAAAAAGAAGAACAGGCTAAGTGAAAAGCTCATATGAGGGAGGAAATTATAAAGATCAGGGCAAAAATTAGCACATTGGAGACTAAAAATACAATACAAAGAATCAATGCATCTGAAATTATTTAATCTTAAACATTAAATAAAATTGAGAAACCCTTAGCCCACCTTATCAAAAAAAGAAAGAAAATGCTCAAATTCACACAATTAGGAATAAAAAGGGAGAAATCACAACAGACCCTGCAGAAATTCAGAAGATCATCTATACCTACTTTGAAAACTTGTATTCTAAAAAGATGGAAAATCCAGAAGAAATGGACAGATTCCTAGATACATGTGAATTACCAGAGCTGAATCAAGAAGATATAAAAATCCTAAATAACTCAATATGAATTAATGAAATCAAAGATGTAATTAAAAACCTATGAACAAAGAAAAGCCCAGACCCTGACAAATTTACTGCTGAATTCTACAAGAAATTTAGAGAAGACCTAACACTACTACTTCTCAAATGCTTCAGTGAAATTGAAAGGGAAGCAATACTTTCAAATTCACTCTTGGAAGCAAGCATTACCCTGATAACAAAACCGGAGAAGGACCCAACTAAGAAAGAGAATTACGGGCCAATTTCCCTAATGAACATTGATGCAAAAATCCTCAGTATGATACTAGAAAACAAAATTCAGCAGATCATCAAGATTATACACCATGATCAAGTGGGCTTCATCCCAGGGATGCAGGGATGGTTCAACATACATAAATCCATAAATGTAATACACCATATTAACAGTGCCAAGGACAAAAATCATATGACCATCTCAATAGATGCAGAAAAAGCTTTTGACAAAGTCCAGTACCCATTCCTAATAAAAACCCTACAGAAAATTGGAATAGATGGTCTTTATCTCAATCTGATAAAAGCCTTCTATGACAAACCAACAGCCAACATCATACTATATATATGGACAAAAACTGAAAGCTTTCACTCTAAAATCAGGAATAAGACAAGGATGTCCACTGTCTCCACTCTTATTCAACATAGTACTAGAAACTTTAGCCAGAGCAATTAGACAAGAGAAAGAAATAAAAGGAGTAAGTATAGGAAAGGAACAAATTAAAGTATTGTTATTTGCAGATGACATGATACTCTACATAGAAGACCCTAAAAACTCCACTAAAAAGCTGGTAGAATTAATATACAGAGCCGGGCATGGTGGCTCACGCCTGTAATGCCAGCACTCAGGAGGTTGAGACAGGAGGATCGTTGTGAGTTCGAGACCACAAAGTAAGCTCAAGGCCAGACTGAACAGCATAGTGAGACCCTGTCTCAAAAAGACAAGGGTTGGGGATCTAGCTCAGTGGCCTAAGCACCTGCCTGGCAAGTGTGAGGTCATGAGTTCAATCGCTGGTGCTGAAAAAAATATATATATACAAATTTAGTAGCATAGCTGGATATAAAGTCAACACTCAAAAATCAATAGCATTTCTGTAAACGAATAATGAACTCACTGAGAGAGAAATCAGGGAAACAACACCTTTCACAGTAGCATCCAAAAAATGAAATACCTAAGAATCAATCTAACAAAGAATGTAAAAGACCTCTACATTGAAAACTACAGTACTCTGAAAAAGGAGATTGAAGAGGATATTATAAAATGGAGAGCTATCCCATGCTCTTGGGTAGGAAGAACCAATATAGTGAAAATGGCCATACTTCCAAAACTGTTATACCAATTCAGTGGAATTCCAATCAAAATTCCAATAGCATACCTCACAGAATTAGAGAGAACAATCCTAAAATTCACCTGGAACCAGAAGAGACCTAGAATAGCAAAGGCAATCCTGGGCAACAAACACAAGACGGGGGCATCACAATCACTCAAAACTGTAAGCTACTGTGATAAAAGCAGTGTGGTACTGGCCAAAAAAACAGACCTGAAGATCAATGGAACATATTAGAAGATGCAGAAACAACTCCAGACACACTAAACCACTTTATCTTTGACAAAGATGCCAAACACATTCACTGAAAGAAAGATAGCCTCTTTAATAAATGGTGCTGGAAAAGTTGGCTCTGCACATGTGGAACTTTTATATAATGGAGTACTACTCATCCATAAAGAAGAAAAAACTTGAGACTTTTGTAGGTAAATGGATGCAAGTTGAGATCATACTCATAAATGGAATAAGTCATTTATGCACGTAAAAACATCATATTATCTCACTAGTCTGAGAAGCTGAAAGAAAAAATATATATATATAAAACATAGTCAAGACAGTTATAGTACTGATTTCTCTGAGTTCGTTGAAGAGAAAGATTTTTGCACTGGTATTGTTCAGACAGTTGAATGTAGGTGTTTTGCACCCGG
The DNA here is from genome assembly GCA_004365215.1 of Cuniculus paca. Taxonomy (NCBI): domain Eukaryota; kingdom Metazoa; phylum Chordata; class Mammalia; order Rodentia; family Cuniculidae; genus Cuniculus; species Cuniculus paca. The sequence continues at coordinate 6,050 of RJWT010033688.1, forward strand.
GGTGACTGATTTGGGCGTGGAAATGTGCAATGTGTGTATCATTATTGTTTCCTGATTGTTGTGTTTTGAAATTTTGTGGATTTTTTTCTCTTTTAAATAAAATGAATTTGAAGACAAAAAATTAACCATTCTTGGTTTTCTCAAAGTTAGATAAACAGGATGACAGAGTTAACCCTGACAAGACCTAGACAAGGGTCACCAAGGACCCTAAGTGACAGTGATGCCACACGTGACACCATGCCCGTCAGGGTGACCCAGCTCCCTTCCGCCTCTGGGGGCCGTGCTGTGAGAGAGGAGACCCCTGTCATCTAGCTTAGGTCTGCGCGTCCCTGCAGACCTGGTCACGGTGTGCTGGTCCCCAGCCTCACTGCCGCTGGCATTTGGGGCCTGGAGTGGTGGTTGTGGGGCTGTCCCGAGCCTGTGGACATCCTGCTAGATGCCAGCAGGGGCCTGCTCCCCTCTGGGCCTGACAGTCAGCTGGTCTCCAGGCACTGCCGGACGTGCCCTGGGGGGAATCTGCACCAGCGGAGACTGTGAGCTGCATGATGTCCTCCTCAGGTCTCTGGTGGGGACATTTAGTGACCTCCAGAGGGATCACTGGGCCCAGCAGCTTTGCGTGTCACCCAAGGGCAGGCCAGATAGTGGTTGTTCTCGTGGAGAAAATTGGCCAAGGGAAAACCCACATTTTCCTTCCTTTATTCTAGTGAAAGACCCTAATGTTCCGTGCATGAGTTTAGCTAATATTAGCAATTAGTGAGTGTAGTGGTTTAGCTTTTATTTTATTTGTTTATTTATTTTATTTTTAGCTTTTAAAATAGTTTTTTCCAACTAACGCACAGATGCCTCTGAAACAGTAATAACATTGTACATTTTCCATTTGAGGTGTAAAGTCAAGGGACACTCAGAATCAGTTTTGATCTACGTGATTTTTGGTTCAGTGAGAAACCATTAGAACAATTTATCACGGTCACAGTCAGGTCGTCAATGTAAACAAAACTTACTGGGGAAAACTAATCACTAGTCTATGTAATACAAATCTAATTGATTTACATTTATTTTTTTAAATGAATGCATAATTTGTCAGGGTTAAATATTTATAGTTCTAATTTTAAAATCCGATCTCTGCTTTTTGTACTCTAAAATGGATTGGTGGATTGAGTTGCCTCAAACCAACGCAGAAACACAGCTGCCTGCTCCTAGGACAACGTGTTGCCTTTCCCGCTTTCCTAACTTCTTGTTGGTAATAAGTTTTAAACATAATTTGTACAGTCTTTCAATTTATTAAAAACCACATCACTTCAGCTTTATACCAACTTTTTAAGAGTTCTGTTTGTGTCCGTCCATGTGCACAGTCCATGATGAGTCCACTCCTTGGGGGGCAGCTGGAGCATGGACCTCCTTGCTGCCCTCCATCTCCAGATGCATCTCCACGGGGCAGGAAGAGTTAATGAATAATTCTCCCCGGAGCATCCTGCGCATGAATCATCTCTGCCAGACGCCTTTCCTTTCTTTCTGTATTATCTTGTCTTATCAGAAAGAAGCTGAGGTTCAGAAAAGTTTAATGATTTGCCCTCAAAATCCACAGACAACGTGCACAGGAGACCCACGGAGAGGGTGCTGCCCAGGGCTGGGGCTGTCCAGTGCCACCTCTGCCCAGCAGCAGAAGGAGGCAGACAGGGGGCATCTGATGGCTGGAGAGCAGGGGCCACCCCAAGTGGCCAGAGGCCAGCCAGACCAACAGAGAAGAGCCTAAGGCTCTGCAGGGCGGGGCCAGCATACAGCCTGGGGCAGAGCGCCTCGCCCACTCTGGGGAAAGCAGAGGGCGGAGTCCAGACTGAGACCCTGCGAAAAGGAAGGAGCCTGCCAGGCAGGAGGGGAGGCCAGAGGGGCTGAGCTCGGAACACAGGCAGCTCCCTCACCTTCCTCGCTGACAGCCAAGAAGTAGCAGGAGAGGGGTCCCAGGAGAAAACCCAGGGGAAGCGTCAGCTTGTAGAAAGCAGGACTTGACCAAAGGTGACACAAGAGGAAAAGGACAATCCACATAAACTAAAAAAGTGAATTAAGTTAAATCTTTTCTACAAAGAAAAATACAGGACCACTTGGCCTCGCTGGTGAATTCTATAAAATGTTGTTTAAAAAAAATTAATACCAAACCTTCACAAACTCTTACCCACAAAAGGGAAGATACACTTTTCACTCATCTATGAAGTCAGTGTTACACTGCCCCAAAATCAGGCTTAGAAAAGAAAAACACATCTCAATATCTTTAATGCATATAAATGCAAAACTCTCAACAAAAATAGAAGCAAACCATGTGAGGAACATATACAAAGGATTGTCTATAACTATGAGCAAGCAGAGTTTATCTCAAGAATGCAAAGATGGTTCAATGTTTAAAAATCAGTGTCTCCTGTCACTTTTATAGGATAAGACAGAACCGATGTGGCCTCTCAGGAGGCCCAGGAAAAGCCTGGATCAGACAGTTCCACAGTGGAAACGCTCAGGTGGAGCAGAAAGGAACTTCCTGGGCGAACCCCACAGCGAACACTGTCCCCCCTGGTGAAGCCTGCACCAGCCACGCACGTCAGCGCTGGGCAGCTCCACCCAAGGCTGCGGGGAGGTTGCGGCAGGCATCCTGCTGGCGATGGTGACTACTGGAACAGACAAGGGTGTCGGTGAGTTGTTAACGTCACCTCGCAGTGCCTGGCCTCTCTCTCTCCTAGATCTCGCCATGTGAAAAATGAAACACTTCCATTTTTTGGTGTCTTTATGAGCTGTATCAAATTAAGCCATTTGAACAAGTTTCTTCCGTGTACCGGCCATCTTTTATAACCCTTACTGTGGGGTTCGTCTTTCATATTATTTCATGTCTTTGTCAAAGCAGAGCTCCGCTGGAGTAGAGCTGTCTCTGGGTCCTTGTGTATGTCATGCTACTATTTAGCATTTACACCGTAACTCGTGAAAGTGACCCCTTACGAGATGAGCCTTGCCAAGACCTCAGCGGAAAACCTGAGGCAGGCTCCTGTGTTGTCTTTAGTCTGCTAAACCGTCTCGAACGTGAGAAGTGCTCACTGGCGGTGTCGCTCATCTGTAAAACGTCCGGCAGTTTGCTCCAAAAAGCCGAACTCGCGCTGCCATCAGGTGAGCGAACAACAAAGACTGAAGCCTCCGCGAGGAAGGTCCACGTCCTTAACAAGCAGTGCTGGCCGTGCCGCACGCGACCCCCAGGGCTGACCGTGCGTTCGGCATCATTCGCACCCCAGAGAAGCTGTGCAACTGGAAGAGAGGGCACAGCACGCACCCCGGATGCTGTGGTCTGAGCCCCTGCAGGCGTGGGTCCGGGGCCTGTGGCCAGGTTATCGATAAGCTTCAGTTCCAGGGAGAGACAGGACTGACGGCCATGGAGACGGGGACAAGAGAAGGGTTTGGAATCCTCTCTGGATGTGTCGCGGCCGTCCTCTGGGAAGCAGCCCAGGCCAGGCCCAGCTCCCACCCTCAGGTGCCGCACTCACAAGGTCCGAGCAGTGGCACACACAGGGTGAAGCCAGGCCCACCCTCTCTCCGCCAAGCTCCTGGGGCCTGCTGTGCCATAACTCCATGCCCGTCCTCCAGGGGGAACCTGGGCACACACCACCAGACATGTGGAAATAGCTTTTACCTGGTGCTCAGTTAAAATTCCTCCCACGGGGAAGAAAGAGGGAGTGTGAGAAAAGAGGGCGGCAAGAAGCCTTCTCAGCCTCGGCCTGGCCACGGCAGGAGGGAGCAGTCCTGCAGGGGGTCAGTAGCCAGCCCCGAGGTGGTGTGGTCAGTGACCACAGCTCCATCACACACGCGTGGAAGGTGCAGCTCCTGTGATGGTCACCAGGGTACACAGAGGGTGGCCACCCTCCCAGCCCCAGGCATGGCTACCATCCCCTAGCCAGGAGCTCGCCGGAGCTGAAAGCAATGGTCAGGTTCAACTTTCCAAGGTCTTGTGGGTCTGCAGGCCGAGAAGGTGATGTGCTGGGGCGTGGCGGCATTAATAGGCATAACCACACTTTGCCAACACCCTCACAGTGTGCCAGCCTCAGGCAGGGCCTGGCTGCATCCTACTCCCGTGGATAAAGGAAGTTAACTTTTCTTTTTTTTTTTTTTCTTTTGAAGAGAATAAAACAAATACAAAATAAAACAGAACGTTCAATCAAAACAAAGCAAAGAACATGATACAAGACTTCAAAACAAAACAAAAATAAACCAACAGTGATTACCTTGTTGCCCCTTGCTATTTTCAAAATAACTTCCCATACAGGAAGTTAACTTTTCTGAGGCCAACACACAGGCAGCAAGAGCCTAGTTAATCTATGCAAATAGCAAAACTATTTTACAAAATTGTACACGTCTAAATTCAATAAATAAGAAAGACAGCAAAGGCTGTTTCATAACGAGCCTGGCCGGAAGCCTGACCACGGGGCCGTGTGGCACGAGGGCCATGTGACCCTGGCGGGCCGCACTGCGGGTAGACCTCCGCCAATCAGAAACCCAAGCTCTGGTCAGGCCTGCCTTCCCGGATGTCCTAGGGGCCAGGAAGGAGAAGCACGGAGACCATGCTGTGCTGGCCATGCTTCAGTGACCCCTACCCCAGGGAGAGGAAGGAAGGGGTGAAGGGCGGTGACGACACAGGGATCGCCCTCCCCGAGGCCCTGCACAGCCGGAGACCGGGAAGGCGGCAGGCAGCACGAGGCCTGTGGGAGCCCGGCTGTCCCCGTGTGGGGGAGGGACCCTCGCGCAGTCAGCAGCTGCGAAGGCAGAGCGGGGGTGGGAGGGAGGAAGGCCAGCAAGCAGGCCCATCTGCATGGCGTGCGTGTAGTAGTGCCTGTCCCTTCCCCGAAGGAACGCACAGAGCCATGCGATGAAACGGCCAGGGGGCTGCCCGTGTTTGAGCTTCACGGCCGCAGAGCACCGGGAGGTTGGACGGCCCAGCCCCGTCCTGCCTGGGTCCCCCAAGGTCGAGTTTGAGCTCCGCTGCGGTCCTGCATGGGAACCCGCGAGGCTGATGTCCGGGAGTCGCAGGCTGCGGCCTCCTCTGAGTCTGCTCAGATTCACGGCTGTTGGTGGAACTCAAGGCCTGCAGCTGCAGGAGCCAGGTCCCCATTCTTGCTGCCTACTGCTGGGGTCTGTTCTCAGTTACCCTTGTCCCTGCCTGCTACTTGACAGTCACTCCTTCAAGGCCCTGCACCTCCCTCTGCTGCTCAGATCTTCGGACCCTACCGCACTCCGGCCCAGGAGTCTTTCCCTGGACTACTGCAAAGCCAGCTGACGCAGAGACGGGTAAAGGACTACCAGGCCTGCCCTGCAGTGAGCTCTGCTTCCTAAAAGTGCAGGGAAAAAAGCCAACACTGAGCAGGAGGAGCCTGCAGTCTCAGAGCCCGCGTGAACGAGCAGTGCCTGCCCCCAGAAAGAATGTTCCCGGAGCAGAGAGCAGCGCCGATGAAAGAAAGAGATCCGGCTAAACAGGTAGGGCTTGGCCGGATTGCGAGATGCTGAAAACTGAATGAGGGGTTTTATTTCCTTCTATAAAAGCAAGCAGATCTGATTAATATTCCACAGCTGATGTAGTAACTCTAAATGGGGTAATAGGATCAGATTTTTATGGTAAAATTCAGAACGAAATTACAGGAGAGTAAAGTTATTCCATAATTGTATGGTAACAAACAGCATAGCTTACCCCTCCCCCAGGCCTTCAAGCTAAGCAGCCTCTTCCTCCGCCTATGGGCAGCACGGTGTCCCTGCAGGGCACAGGAGAGGGGACGGGGCCCTGGGAGCCTTGCAATGGCCCACGCACACCTGGCCGGGTCTGCCTGCTCTGTGTCCCGAAGTCAGCTGTGGGCGAGAAGACTGGGCAGTGGGACTCTGGAGAGGGTGGGAGGGAGGGCAGGGGACCTGTGGGAGAGGGGAATCGGGTAGCTCAGGGCTCAAATGCTTCTTCCTCTGCTCTAACATGTCTTCATGTAGCTTCCAAATCTTCAAGAATAGCACCAACAGCAACCCACTTGGAACCCGTTCTGTCTCTCTCTCAGAAGAAGCCTACTTTCTCCCAATAAATATATTCTGCTATTAACCTCCATTGTTCCTAAAATTCATTCGTCGATTTTAGAGAACACGAACTCATACTGGACTTCTAGCAGGTTGGGAGTTACTCTTCCAATGAGATCATTGGACAGAGAGACAATATCCTTTAAGACCTGAAGTAAGCTGGGCATGATGGCACACGTCAGTAATTCCAGCACTCGGGAGGCTGAGGCAGGAGGATCTTTGCAGGAGGATCTCAAAAAGACAAAAAAAAAATGACCTGAGGTGAAGAGAGGATTACTATCTACAATTGATAACGCAAGGGCACTAAGTTTACTTGAGCCCTGTAACTATGTGTGTGATACTCCTATCTTGGGAATTCAAAAACCCAGTGGGGAACAGAGACTTAAAGCTGTAAGCCCACCCAAGATGAAAATGCCTGGTGTCCATTGAGGGCCTGCAGGTAGACCCTCTGCAGAGTATCCCTGACTGCCAATCAACAACTATGACTCCTTCGGCCTGAAGAAGCCACATTGGTCATCACCCATACTCCCTCCCGGCAGCTCGGGTCACTTCTTCAGAGGGGGGAGTGTTACAGACCACTGAGTTAGATAGAAATATTATAGGCAGGTAGACAAGGCTGGGCCCTCAAAGGAGCCAGTGCAGAAGCCCAGATACCTTGCAACTGTGGAAGAGACAGACACCTCCCATGGTGGACCCAATCTCAAGACAAAAGACAAAACAAATGCACCCACATACTTCCTAAGGCTGAACATCAGGGATTGATATTCTAAATAGGTATGGATCACCTTGAAGAAGCCAGAAGGAGCCACTAACCCAACTCCCTACAGGCAAGGGCCCTGTTCTGTTTCAGGCCTCCCTGCTACTGACTTACTTCCCCATTTGATCCTGATTTAGTCAATTTTACCTGAGCAATTATACTCATATCTTATTGGTTGACCATAGTCCTGTCTCACCTCATGCCTGCCTTGTGATTTCTCATTTTTACCCACCTTGGATCCACCTCGCCTTGTGGATTTGCTCTATAAAATTCCTAGAAAAGGTGGGATCTTGGGCAACCTGCTCCAGACCCCTGCTGTCTCTGGGACAGAAGCTTTATTTCTCTCATATACTCTGCTCTTACAAAAAAAAAAAAAAAAAAAAAGAATAGCAACAACAGAAAGTTGAAGCTTTTCTTCTTTCATTTCTAATTTACATGGAATCCTGAGCGTGGAAAATTGAATCCCCAACAGGCACAGGAAGCTCAGGAATCCCGCAAACCTGAGTGCGACGGAATTCTGCCGCTCACCTTCAGAAGAGCAGGGTGAGCAGCAGGTCCCCCCCATGCTGGGAAAGTGCCCTCCTTTGAGGAGACAAAGGGCAGACGTCCTGGTCCCCTCTGACAGGCAGGACACGTGTTTGCATAGTTTATTAGTGCAAGTGCAGCTTGTCATTCTTAATTACTTCTCAGATTGGATGCGTGGAACATGCTAATGAAGTTTTTGGTTTCACCAATTGTTAGGCAAGACTTTCCTTCTAATCTTCTAAGATGGACACTACGTCAGTCCCAGACCACAGCAGACTGGGTCTGGAGCTGGGGTTGCTGCTGCAGGTGTCTGCACAAAAACTCCTTTCCTTATGACTTCAGGAGAACGCCCCTCTGGGGTGCCCTTCTGCCACTTGATTTGGGAGAGCAGGGGCCGGGGTGGGACCCAGGGCCTCGAGCACGCTAAGCACACTACCCCCGAGCCTCACC
>RJWT010033689.1:0-13844 GCA_004365215.1 Cuniculus paca
TAGATAGACAGATTAATCTAGTAAGTGACATTACATTTGCATAGTTTTTTTTTTTTGGAGACAGGGTCTCGCTATGTGGTTCAGGCTGGCCTTGAAATCACTGTGATCTTCTTCCTTCAGTTTCCCGAATTCTGGGATTACAGGCATGTGCCACAACATCCCCCCACCTCCCCACTTCTTTTCTGAGACAGGGTTTTGCTATGTAGAACAGGCTATCTTCACACTTGCTACGTAGCTGAGGCTGGTCTTGAACTTGTGCCTCAGCCTCCCAAGTGCTGGGATAATAGGTGTGCACCACTGTATCTAGTTGTTTACATGATGTTTTTGGTTTGTTTTTTGAGATAGGGTTTCACTATGCAGTTCAGGTTAGTCCTGAACTTACCAGTAGCCCAGGCTAGCTTAGAACTTCCAGCAATCCTTCTGCCTTAGCCCTCCAAGTGCTGGAATTACAGGTATGTGGCACCACAGCTGGCTGTTTACATGATTCTTTGAGAGGAAAAAATGTCACTGGAGGTAAATCTGACTCCTGAGGGTGAGGAGCCATACCTCCTTCACCTAATAGAGGGCTCAACCTATAGGGTGTACTGTTATTTAATATATTGATGATGTTTAGGACTCAAAAGGGAGTTAGTAGATGTATGAAAATAGAATATTTCTACCTAACAACAGGAATAATTTTCTTTGACTGTCATGGTATTTTCCTCACTCCCACCTTTAAGTTGGACAGTGAATTCACTCATCCCAGTGTAGAATCTACACATCTTGCTTGAGCAAAAATGATGCTAAGTGATGACTAAAGATGCTGACCTCATTGATTCTCCAATGTTCCCCAAAGCTTGCCTTATGAAGATTTCCAGATCTTACCCCTGGATCTGACTCAACAGGATGGAGTAAGACCTGCATTTCAAAATAAGTGCTCCAGTGATTCTTACATTCAGGCAAGTTTGGGAAACAGCTGCTCTAGAGTGGTCTGTCTTGGTCATGCAGTGGAATTACTGGAGAGGGTGTGCTGCAGACAATACTATGTGGGGGTTCAGCCATAGAGATGCTGTGGTCCTGGGTGTAACCAGGGCAGATGGACTTTTATAACCCTCAATAAGTCCAATATGCAGCCAAAGTGAGAATCTCTTTTCTGACAGGTGTTTTCAAAAGGTGGATGATGAGCTCCCAACATCTAGAACCATCTAGTGTGCTTATTAAGAATACAATTTTGAGACTTAGAATTTAACCATGTTTGTAGTTGATTTTTCTGAAAAAAGGAGTGGCACAGGTTCAAGAGCTGCTAGAAACAACTCATCTGATCTACTCTTTTTTTTTTTTTTGGTTGGGGAAACAAAAGCTCAAGAAGGGAAAAGAGATGGTCAGGGTCAAACAGCAAGTCTATCCAGAAACCTACCAAGGACCTGCATCTCCTGCCTTTGATTCAATGCTGTTTCCACTGCTGCATCACCCTGGCCATACTAATATGTCCCTTTTTCAAAAAGGAAGATAGACTGGGTGTGGTGGCGTACGCCTGTAATCTCAGCACTTGGGAGGCTGAGGTAAGAGGATCGCTGCAAGTTTGAGACCAGCCTGGGCTACATAGCTAAAGGCCAGCCTGGACTACATAGCAAGACCCTGTTTTACAAAACATAAACAAAAACAAAACAAAAAGATGCGAAAACTGTTGTTTTGTTTGTTAGAGTGGCTTGTCTGAAGCAGACACAAATGAATCATACCTGAGATTAAGGAGCTGACTTGCAACACCAGGTTACTAGATTTCTCCAGAATACACTGGCTCTGTGGGTTTTGGCTGCTGACTCCTGGCCCAGGCTGGTCCCTGTGGTTGTCCTGGCACTGTAAAATGGCAGGATTAGTGCGAGGGCTGAGAGGCACAAAAGGCTTGGTAAGCTTCTGGCGGAAGTACTGCTGGATCTCATCTAGCTCATTCAGATTCTTCCTGGGGGAAAAAATGGGAAGGAGATAACAAAAGGGTCATTCATGGAGAGCACAAGAATTCACAAGAATTTTTTATGTTAACACTTGAGCTAGAACCTTAAAGCCTCTCACTTGGTCTATTTATAGAGCTCTTTGCCTCCAACTTATTATTCACCCTTTACCCCTCGACTACAATTCTGTGCCAGCAACAACTCTGCCTCCTCCCTGGCTAATGTGATTCTTCTTTTAATGTCTAGCAAAAGGCAACCTTTTTATAAGTAATGGTTCTTGACTACCACTGAAGTCCTCACTTCTTACTCTGACAGAATAAAAAGCCCTGCTCCAAACATTGTCCTTTACTACCTCATAACCTTTCCTAATTATTCTAGCAAGTGACCTAATCAGCCTTCTCTGACCCTCTAAATTGGTTCAGGGAGCTGTGTGTGGTGGCACACGCTATAATCCCAGCACTCAGGAGGCCGAGGCAGGAGAAACACTGAGTTTGAGGGGTATATAGTGAGTTAAAGGCCAGCCTGAACTACTTAGTGAGAGAAGAAGAAGAAGAAGAAGAAGGAGGAGGAGGAGGAGAAGACGACGATGACAAAGAAGATGAAGATGAAGAGGAAGAAGAGGAAGAGGGAGGAGAGGAGGAAAAAGGTGAAGAGGAAGAAGAAGAGGAGGAAGAAGGAGGAAAAAAAAAGAGAAGGAGGAGAAGGAGGAGCAGGAGGAGGAGAAGGAGGAGGAGAAGAGGAAGAGGAAGAGGAAGAAGGAGAGGAAGAGGAAGAAGAAGGAGGATGAGGAAGAGGAAGAAGGAGGAGGAGGAGGAGGGGAGAAAGAAGCAGCAGCAGCAGCAGCAGCAGCTGATCAGACTCTACCCATGGGCCCACAGTTCTTTCTTTCCTCTTCAGTTGCAGTACTTAATTTATTTCGTATGTACTTCCTCTCATTTACTACGAGCTCTATGATGATTCCTTTATAACTTCTTTGTGCTTGGCACAAAATAAATGAATGCCGAATGTAAGTGAACATGAGTAAGTGCCTTTAAAGATTTTCAATGGAGTTACATATACTCTCACCACTCTCCCATGAGAAATCATACTAACTTTCAGCTGCATATGATTGTTTTCAAATAATTATCTTGTTTAATTCTCAGCCTACCATTTGAGACCAGTAATTATTAAAAGACTTTAGGTTTGGAGAATTCAAGTGATTTGTCCAGGATAAGGAGAGTATATTCAGAATTTGTGACTCAAGTCTTGCGTTATTTCCCATGATAATAGACGGGCTCTGTCCCAGGTGGGGTGACTCTTTCCTTACACTTCTGCTGATATGGAATCCTGTTAATATTGAATCTTGGGTTTGAGCTACTCCTGGTTGTATCCCCTCTTTCTATTCAAATCTGCAGCTCATTTTTCACCTTTTCAAAGTTCATTATGCCAGATCACCGGGTAATCTCTCCCTTAAATTTACTCTTTCACTCTCAGCATTTCTACCCACTTTGTTTTAGATTTCTCCTTAATTTTTTCATTATTTCTTATTTTGGTTTCCCTAACTAGGCGCAAGCATCTGGGACTAGAAGATAATATTGTAAACATTTCTATTTTTGTAGTACATTCAATGTGTCTGGTACAATTTGTACAACCATAGACACTAAATACTAGTGAAGTAAACTGGAGGTCTTTCTCTCTTTTTGTTAGCTACAGGTCTGTATGTTTTAGAATCAAATTCAAATAAAAGGAGAGAATAGGGTGCATCTTTATTCTATCATCAGAGGCACTATCAAATGACAGTGGTGTCCATCAAATCACCTAAGTGTCTACATTCTGGTGTATGCCACGTGGACAAATATCTCAGCAGGGTCATGGAAGCAAATGTACACTTGATGAAGCTTTATAGAATATGCAGACCCACTGGTCTTGTCAGAGGTTCTAGGTGTACAACCATGGTCCATCACCTGGCTCCCACTAACTGTAATTTTCTGTACAGTAAAATAGGTTTATTAATAATTATTCTTTTTTAGTATGTCTCAAGCAGAAATGATTTTGCTGATGAGATGAAATTTTTTTTCCTGAGTTTGCATTATGAAAGCAAATGATAGGTTAGTTTTTTCCAAATATACAATCTTTTAATTTTTTTTTCACACTTTACAGACTCTCTTCCTTTCCTCCCCATCACTTTTTGCTTGAGAATAATTGTTCTAAAAGTCAAACTCTTAGCCTTATATTTAAGGCCCTTCATGATCTGACTCCTTTGGAACTTGCCCTACTCCTTGCACTATCAGCTTTTTCCTAACTGCACTGGTATTTCCCTAAATTTCACTTGTTTCATGTCTCTAACTCTTGGCACTATTCTTTCTATACAGAATATCCTTTATTTATTTACTTGTTCCATCAAAGACCAGTTCAAAGGTGACTTGTTTAAATTTTCCCATGTCTGACCTGGAATGTAACTGTTCTACTCTTGGTCAGGAGACCTCCAGCTCTTACTACTCTGCATTATAATATTTGGCACCATGGCTATCTCTTCTACCAGGTATGGCAGAGCCAGGATTGGAGGTCAAGACTATGCAACTCTGAAACCAAGTCCTTTCTCCTGCACCACACTTCTCACTAGATAACCTTGTGGCTGATCTTGCTAATCTGTAACTGCATTTTCACTTCTCACAGTGATTCTCTGGCTCAGTGCTAGCTAAACTAAGAAAGGGACAGGCCAGATGCTAGTGTGGAAGAAGCTACTGGTGTGAAGAAAAAGACAGTGGGCAGGATGATGCTCTGTAAAGTACAAAGAGGATGTGAAGCTGAGTAGATGTGAGGATGATTATTAAGCTTTAGTGAACAAGCTAAAGTTTCTGTATTTATAAATGGATCAGCAGTAAAGCTCCCCCGGGAAAGACTAGATGGCCCTAAACTGAGATGGATTCATCAGTGAGGAATCCTATGAGGCTCCAAGGTCCGAGACAATACTGACATGCATGAGTGCCTTCTACTAAACCTCTGAGCAGGGGTAGCTGATGGAAATGCAGTTTTACACATTGCCCATTGCCCCACTAGTTTCCTATGTCTTTTCTTAGCAGAAGGCCACACCTTAGAGAAGTCAGAATGGAGCTGCTGGAAGACAAAGGCAACGTGGTGAGTCTGTTTTCACTTGTTGAGACTGCTTCTCCCTGCTGCAAGGATTCATGAAATCGGCGAATGTTCTGCACATGCTCTTCATGACGTGATGCTGGGCTTCTTACGGTATTACTTCTGTTATAAGAAAATGGGAGCAAAATAAATTCCCAACCAATGTAAAAACTTACCCTAAAATGGTACTCCAAACCTATCCACACTACCACAGTTCTGGCTTCATCGACTCTTGCTTGGATTACAAAGGTCTCCCAAATAATCTTGCCTTCAGTCTCACCCATTTCCCTTTCTTCCATTCTTTGTATTATAGTCTGAGTGATTTCTCTAAAACATTGACCTAAAATAACAACAATAATATACATGGAGGCCTTGTTTTGATGCTAAGCCTTGTTATAAGCCTTCAATGTGTATCAATCTACTTCATCACCTCATAATTTCTAGCCTTGTTTTTTTTCTTTTTGTCTACTGAACAAACCTCTGACTTCTAAGCATGGTATTCAAGAACATGACTCCACACATGGGTGAATTTTGTGTTGTCTCCCTAGAATAACAAACTAAGGGAGTTAGTGGCATCCAAAATGCACAATATATATTGGGAAAGTCAAAGGGGAGGAATTATTTAAAAAGGGAAGGAAGTGGCCACTGTGATTAGTTTTGTTTTATTCTGATTTGTTTGATTTTACTATACTCGATGGCATGGACAGCTATTTTAAAGACAACAAAATATATAATTGCAGCCATTGAGGATGTCCAATTGTCTTGTTTAGAAACCCTGTATTGCTTTCAATGTTTTGCTTTGATTGATTTTACTCTATTCTGTGTTGTTTGATTGTAATATGTCTGAAGGTGTAGGCAACTATTCTGAAGATAACAAACATTATGGTTGCCACTGTTGTTTTACTAGTCTCTTGAACTTCTGTATTGCTTACATTGTTCTACTTTGTTTGTTTTGTTTTTCTTTTTTTTACTGTTTTATTTTGTTGTATTTTGTTTGATTTTACTTATCCCTGATGGTATGGGCAGGTATATTGCAGATAACAAGAGGCATTATGGTAGCCATTATTGATTGCTTTTTACTCTGTTTAGAAGTCATGTACCATGTTCATTGTTTTGACGTGATTGACTCTACTCTGTTTTATTTTGTGTGGTTGTATTCTTTTCAAAAAAAAAAAGAAAAAAAAAAGAATATGACCCCAGCAATCTTTTTTTAAATAAAAACTTTATTGATATAATTCACATATCATACAATCAACCTACTTAAAAGTATACAATGCAGCCAGGCATGATGCTGCATGCCTATAATTCCAGAATTCTGGAAGGCTTAAGCTGGAGGATTGCAAGTTTGAGCCCAGCATAGGCAACTTTGTTGGACTTTGTCTTTCTTTTTATTCACATACCATACGATTTACCCATTTAATCTGTACAGTTTAATGGTTTTTAGTACATTAACTGACTACCACATTCTTCTTAACATTTGTGGTATTTGTCATCTTAATTATAGTCACCCTAGTGGATGTGAAGTGGATTCATAACTGCAGTTTTGATTTGCATCTTTTCATTGGCTTATAATGGCTGTTGGTATATCTTCCCAGAAATATTGATTCAGATTCTTTGCCCATTTAAAAATTGCATTATTTGCTTTTAATTTTTTATTTGGCAGTTGTCATGATCCTCCTGCCTCAGGCTCCTGAGTGCTGGGATTACAGGTTTGCTGGGTCATCAATAATTTTTAATAGTGTTAAAGAACTCTAAAGTAAAATCAGTTTAGAAACACTGCTTTACTAAGAGCGTCTGCATTGGAGGAAAGGGTCAACTTGGTAAACCGCTGTTGTAGCAGTGGTTGCTGCAACAGAATACTCCTTACCTCCTTCCTGAGCAGGAAAGAAAGACATGGGAAAGATCCCAGTGGAGGTTACTAGGGTCTGGAGGTAGCAGGGTAGAAAGAAGCAACCTTACTTTTAGACCCTGTCCTGACAAAAGGGAGCAGGCTCTAGTCCTGATATTCATCTGCACGTCTGTGTGCTTGTTGTGAAAAAGATGGTCCAATTGCTTTTTTTTTTGGGTACCAAGAATCCAACTCAGGACCTTACCCTTACCAAGCAAGCACCATGCCACTGAGCTATATCTCCAGACCTTTTATTTTTGGTACCAGGAATTGAACTCAGGACCTCACGTTTGCCAGGCAGGCACTATGCTGCTGAGCTATATTCCTGGCCCTCCAACTGCTTTTGGCAAAGCAATTTGGCACGTAGTTTTGGGAGAGGAAGGATGATATATTTCTCAAAAAAAAGTTAAAGGCAGGCTGGGCGTGATGGTGCACTCCTGTAATCCCAGCACTCAGGAGGCTGAGGAAGGAGGATCGTTGCAAGTTCAAGACCAGTCTGGGCTACAAAGTGAGCTCAAGGCCAGCCTGAACTGCAGAGTGAGACCCTGTCTCAAAAAGACAAAAAAAAACCAAAAAAAACCCAACAAAAATAAAGGTTACAGGCTTCTAAGGATAAGAGAAGAGTGGTCTTGGCACTAAAATGATCCTTTGATAGCAGTAAAAATTCTAGCTCCTATTTTATAAAATTTTGTTTCCATAGATCTGAGGGTGAGAGATTAACAGAGTTCCTCCTCTGTCTGCAGTTTCTTCCTCTAACAAAGGAAAGAGAAATGATAAGCTGGTTCATAGACTTCTACTCTTTGACCTCATTTCATCCTATTGAGAAATTACTCACCTTCCAGGAGAGGAGAAATCGAGGTCCTTTGAAGAGGTGTGAGTAAGCTGGTCTTGAGTGTGTCTTGTAATCCCACTGGGGAATGCGGCATATACATCAGAGGCAGGGAAGGAAAAGGGACTGTACTTTGGGATCTGTAGAAGCAATAAAAAATGGTACATGGGTTATCATAAACCCCTGTGGGACAAACTATATAAATAAATTTGATAAATGTTCTCAGTATAATACTGAGTACTTTTTTTTGTTTGTTTGTTTTTTTGAGACAGGGTCTTGCTATGTAGCCCAGGCTGGCCTTGAATGCATGGCAATCTTCCTGCATCAGCCTTCCAAGTCTGGGATTATAGGAGTGCACCACCATATCCAGCAATAATGAGTATTTTCTATGTATGTGTGTGCACGTATGTGTGAGTCTGTAGGTTTTTTTTTTTTTACTTGTTTTGTTTTTTGAGACTGGGACTCACTTGCTCAGGCTGACCTTGACTCACCATGTAGCCCAGGTTGGCCTTGAACTTGAAGTGACCTGTCTGCCTCAGACTACTGAGTGCTGGGATTACAGGTGCGCAGCACCACACTTGGCTCACTTTCTGTGTGTTGAATACTGTGCTAAGCAATTTATACCTTTAAACTTTATGATTATCGGACCAGGGATCTAGCTCAGCAGCCTAAGTGCCTGCCTGGCAAGGGCAAAGTCATGAGTTCAATCCCTGGTTATGCAAAAAAAAAAAAAAAAAGGCAAAGGGAAACAAACTTTATGATTATCTTATGAAGTCAGTAGTACTGCTGTCCTTATTTTATTTTTTTTGCTGTCCTTATTTTATAAATTATACTATCAGATTGTTTTTTAGTTGCTTTATCTATGTTTCTGTTCCTCCAGCTAATTTGTATACTGGCTGAAAATCACCTTACGTTTAGTTTACATGTGAGGATAATGTGACTTTAGTATTTCTGGTCTCATGACTATTAGGGTTGAGCTTAAAAAAAGACCTTGCTACGTATAGGGATCAATAAACTCTTGGTCATTTTCTTATGCATTCACCCATTCAATATTTATTGATACCCATTGTGTCAGAACCTGGGTCCATGCATACGTGAAAGAGGTGAATAAAACAAATCTTTTGCCTCAATAGAGTTGGGATAATGTGAAAAATTGTTCTCTTACAGTTGAACTCTTTGAAAGAGTTATCTCTGTCCACTATTGCTAATTCCTTTTCCCAATCTTTCTTTTTTTGTCTTTTCATAAAAGATCAATGATTTACTGTAACAGAATAAAAAAAAATCCAATGGATGTGGTTTCAGATTCTATACTGCAACCTTGTTTTATTTAAAAATGATATATAATTCATGTATTATTAAATTTACCCCTTAAAAATGTTTCATTCAGTTTTCAGGATATTTGCTGTTCTGCAACTGCTACTATCTAATTCCAGAACCTTTTCATCACTCCCCAGAAGTAAAGAGGTTGTTATGAGATATCAATCCATGTATCATGTGTTCTGTAAGATGGAAAGTACCTCAAAGTGTAAAGAATCTTTGTGTAGGTTTTGCTCAGTAGAATCCTTATTAGTTAGGTGTGATCAGCACATACCAGTGATGCTTGGGTCTCCAGCCTGCGTCTTGCTTGCCTTTCTTCTTTGAAGTGTATCAAACTCTCCAGAGGGGAGATGGCAACCTTTATTTGCCCTTGGCATTCTCCACTGAAGTCTGTAATGTTGTACCAGCCACAGATAAACTGGAAGCCACATAGCAGCAGCGAGAGGTCCACTGAGGCAAAACCAATCACTCTCTCCTCATCTGTGGGGAAAGAGAAGAGCTGAGCAGTGTAGCTGGACATACCTGCACAGAGAAGCTGATTCAGATGGCTGGGGGACTTCAGTGACTCCAAAGCCATCACAGAAGATGATAATGAGTTTGACAGAGCTGACACCAGTACTTGCTAGAGTCCCCTTTCTGCACAGCAGGGAAGAGCTGGCAGGGTTGGCCTCTGTCTTATGATAGAAGCAACTAGCAAACATCCCTGAACTTAATAAACACTTGTTCTTGCCCCTAGGTTCATGCCTCAGTTTTTTCCTCAGGGCAATAAGTCTTAAAATTACAGAACTAGGATACATTTGCATTTTTCTTTTCTTTTTTTTTTGTTTTTTTTTGTTTTTGTCTTTTCGAGACAAGGTCTCACTATGCAGTTCAGGCTGACCTTGAGCTCACTTTGTAGCCCAGGCTGGTCACGAATTTGCAACAATCCTCCTGCCTCAGCCTCCCAAGTGCTGGGATTACAGGTGTGCACCACCATGCCCGGCTATTGCATTTTCTTATTTATACCTGTCTGTACTGGGAAATTTTCTAAGCATTCATGTACATTACATTTAACTAAGAGCAAACTAACAGAAATTACCAAAGAAGACAATCCCCGGGAAAACAGGATACTGTAATTGCTATTCCCTCTGACTACGGGACGTCCTACTCTTTCAAGTCCAGCTAAGGAAGCTTTCTCTGATATCCTAAGTCTAGGTTAGATGTCACCTGACAGAACATCCTATACTGCTAATCATATTATACTGTAAGCATTTTGTGTCCCCCGCTGGCTGTAAGCTCTGTGAAGAGAGGACAATGTCTGCTTTATATAGTGCTTTTGTACCCCTGGCACTTAGTGACTGGCACAGAGAGTACTTTATGTAATATGTTTGCTGAATCTGTGTGGAAAGGGTGGAGTTAAGAGGAGGAAGACATCTGCATATATCAAGAGACAGAATTAGATGAATACTGGTTAGCTTGGTCTAGGCATTTTTGTCACTTCCATTTATAAGAGCATCTTACAGCATCCCTTAGGGGTCCTGAATATAGGGAATGTATTTTGTTTTCTATACCCAAAATCCCTAGCAAAATAGGCAAAAATAATAAAAATACCTCTATTTATTATGCAACAATTATGTGCCAAGTACTTTTATATATATTATTTCTGATCCTCATGAAACCCTAGAAAGTCAAGTACTATTAATTTTATAAGCAAGGAAAGAAAGCTAAGAGGAAAGGTAAAGTGATCTACTTTATGTCACACAGTAAATGGCAGAGCAGAGATTTGACTCAGGTCTACAAAGGATCAAAGCTTACTCTCTTTTTTTTTTTTTCTGCTATTGAATGGAAGTAAACTCTATTCTGCTGGACAATTTCTTTTTCATTTTTTTTTTCACCTCATTTTTCTGGGTCATCTGATCTTACTAGCACAGTGAAGTATGAGCAGTGAAGTCTGTATGGTCAGTCAGGACTGGGCTCAAATCTTGGCTCCACCAGTTAATAGGTCTACAACCTTAGTCAAGCCACTAAATTCCCTAGACCTTAGCTTCTGCATCTACAAAGCCAGACTAATTGTATTTATTTATTTATAATGAATGACAAGGTCTCACTGTATAGTCTAGGCTGGCCTTGAACTCACTATGAAGCCCAGGTTGGCCTCAAACTCATGGCAACCCTCCTGCCTCAGCCTCCCAAGTGCTGGGATTACAGGCATGCACCACCATACCTGGCTCTAGTTTTTTTGTTTATTTGTTTTGTTTTGACTAATTATGTTTTTTAACACTGCAGGATTATAGATGTTTATCAAGCTGTTAGCACAATAACATTCATGAATAAAAATCATAAAAACTGAAAGGGTATTTATTGTCAGGCTTTTATTTACTTCTCTCAAACCCCTATGAGATAGGTACTATCCTAATTCCTACTTTATGGCTATGGAAACTGAAGCACAGAGAAACTGCTCACCCAGGGTCACCTCACTACAGTGAGGGGCAGAAGTGGCATTTGAATCTAAAGGATGTGGCTTCGGAAGTGATGCTCTAACACTACTGGATTTGCCTATTAACTCATTCCCAGCAGCTTGAACCACTGGAGCTATAAGCTGCCTGGCTGTAGACATGTAAACTATGGCCCTGTAGTGAACGTGTTAATAAACTGTAGTTAATCAAACTGGTTCAGTGACCATGAAGTCAACACCTGCCTCTGAGGTAGGTTCTTTAAAAAAGGAAGGATAACCTGTCTGACCCTATCTTGTGCCTGAAAATGCTAAGGCCTTGCTTCAGAAGCTAGTCAGCAGAACTATCAAAATGGAAAAAAATCTCTCATGTATGGCATGCTGAACATGATGGTTACTGACAGATAAAATTAGAAAGGCACAAATGTACTTCAGTTTCTGCACTGAGCAGGTAGTCAAACAAAAGATCACCTCTAAGTACTTAAATTCCATAGGAGAACAACACTGCGGCCTTCTGTGGGAATTTTCTATCGCACGTATGTATTCCTAGTACCATCACTGCCATGGTTTCACTTGGACAAAAAAAGAGAAAAAAAACTTACATATTGTCAGTAGGATGTGAGTTTATTTTTACAACCTGATTAATATTCAAATAACAGCATTCATACCTCCTTTATGCCAGACTTTGAAGACCAGGGTTTGCTGTGGGTCCAGAAGCAGTTCTTTTGATAGCCTATTAAGACAGACAATCACCACAGATTAACTGTGTACGAATCTTCTTTAGTATGAAACAAGATTTGAAGGCACACTAGCTTACCAACACTATTTTACTTCATCTTCACAGCCACCATTCTACGACATACTTTTATCTTCACAGTCAACATAAGGGGATGGCAGCTCAAAGAGGTGAGGTAAATTTGCTAGGACTCCTAATGGGGGTACTCCCCCATCACCCCATAATATCTCCCATGTCCAATCTCTGTTTCTCTAAAGACAGAGAAGGGCATGTGGGAAGGGAGCGTCTCAATATGCACTGACAACTTTATTGTGGTAAGGATTCTTTTTATGCCTTAAGGTGGGAGAATGATGAGGGAAAAGGGAAATGGGGAAAAGGAACTTTACTGAGTGCCCACCTTGGGTCAGGGATAGTGTCAAGTGTTTCATGTATGTTTGATCTCCACAAAAGCCTGTGACATGGGAATCATCATCCCTATTCTACAGATTAGGAAACTAGCAGGCTCTGAGATGTAAAGTGATTTTCACATAAGAAAAACTGGCAGGGCTGGATTTGCCTGATTCTAATTCTATACACAGTACAGAAGACAACAAAATAAAGTGCCGAGCTTTCCTAACTTCCTAAGAAGTTGAAGTGTAAATCACTGAACACCTTGAATACACTCTGTAAGAAACAAATTTTATTTTTTCAATTACAAACTTAAAAGTTCTAAACCGGGTGCCAACGCTCCAGCTGAACAAAATGGAGATCCAGGGAAGATTTAATTTTGTTTCCCAAAC
Source organism: Cuniculus paca (assembly GCA_004365215.1). Classification (NCBI taxonomy): domain Eukaryota; kingdom Metazoa; phylum Chordata; class Mammalia; order Rodentia; family Cuniculidae; genus Cuniculus; species Cuniculus paca. The sequence continues at coordinate 13,020 of RJWT010033689.1, forward strand.
ACCACTGGTGATCTGAAGAGAGCCTACTTCAAGATCAACAAGGGGGAGTAACAATGTTAAGATATGATATGTCTAGGTAACAGTAACCCAAGATGATTGCAATTATTATGTATTACAAACATACCAATAAGAAACACATTGAAAAAATATACACAATGCATTGTGCTGAACTGAAACACAGTGTCAGGATTTTAATTGCAATAGGAAGTCAAAAGATTCACCTTTGAATTCTAGTTCTACTATTAGGACTTGGGCTGACTCTGTACATGCACTTAGCCTCTTTGAGTCCTGGGCCTCTTTTCTGTTATATGGGGTAATATTATCTACATATAAGGTGCTAGGATGAAATGAAATAATTTTGTGATGAAAGAATTGTAAATGGACCACCATTCACTTTTCTTCTAATCCTGCCTTTGTTACCAGCAGACTACGTAATCTCTCTAGAGCACAGCCTCCTCAGCTGTGAAGGTCTCTTCATTAAGTTCATGAAGTTTTATAATTACGTTATGTTGTTAGGTTGTGATGAACAAATCATCACTGCTTTGAAGCTCAATCACCTGGTTTTCTGACTTCTAGATGAGACGTGGTACTTTAGATAGCATTCCCTCGCCACCGGCACCAGAATTTCTATCATTTCCAGTAGCTCACCATAGTTATCACATTACTCAGTTTTTACTCAGACCAGCTTCTCCAATAACACAACTCTGAACACGTAAGCAACTGCTGAAACTTAACTAGGTCCACAAACACTGTGAGAAAACAGCAGGTAGGCATATGATATGGCTAGTGCTGGTGGGCAAGAATAAAACTGATAAGAGGTAATAC
>RJWT010033690.1:0-13847 GCA_004365215.1 Cuniculus paca
AAAAAAAAATAGAGAATAAACTATATATGTCTGATGAAATAGAATACACCATTTTTGTTTCTGATTTTGTGATATTTTATTAACAGTAGTCATTAGGTATGATCTTGACAAGAGATAATGGCATTGAAAAGGTACTCTAAAAATTTCTAAAGGAAAAAAAGTCATCTTGCAAGCTCAACCAAAGGGCATAAGTATCACATTGTAGATGTATGACACCCTCCAAATATTTGGATCAGGATATGTTAGTTTTGTAGGATTACTGTATGAAAGTACACATACCTCATAACTTAAAACAATAAGCCAGGTGTGGTGCCACACTCCTGTAATCCCAACACTCAGGAGGCTGAGGCAGGAGGATTGTTGCAAGATCGAGGCCAGCCTGGGCTACAAAGTGAGCTCAAGGTCAGTCTGAATGGCATAGTGGGGCCCTGTCTCAAAAAGCCAAGGGCTGAGGATTTAGCTCAATGGCGTAAGCACCTGCCTGGTAAGTGCAAGGTTGTGAGTTTGATCCCCAGTACAAAAAAAAAAAAAAAACTTAAACCAACAGAAAAAATTCCCTCACAGTTATGAAAGCTGGAGATCCAAGATTAAGGGATTAGGAAGGAGTCCCTAAGAAAGGATCTTTCCTTGTCTCTTCCAGCTTCTGGGAGCCTCAGACCTTCTTGGCTTGCAGAAGAATCACTCCAGTATCTGCCTATGTCTCCATACAGCCATCTTCCCTCAGTGCCTGTGTCTAAATTTCCCTCTTCTTATGAAGCCACAGGCATAGTAGATTAAGTGTTCACCTGTGACCTCATCTTGATTATATCTACTTGATTATATCTACAATGATTCCATTTCAAAACAAGCCGACATTCAGATTTTAGGGTTTGGACTTCAGTATGTCTTTTCAGCAGACACGACTCAACTGATAATTAGGATCAAAATTTATGAATCAAGACTAAACACAAAATAATGAATTGAGCCAACCCTATTCCCTGTCTTGGGATTTGGAATTGAAAGCATTTCATTACAATATCATAGACCAGTGATGGCGAACCTTTTAGAGACCACGTGCCCAAACTGCAACCTCAAACCCACTTATTTATTGCAAATTGCCAACACTGCAATTAAACCCGATACTGAGGTTTTAGTTTAGCAAGAATAACTCATGCACTTGGCTTGGCTTGTGTGCCTCCAGAGACGGCTCTGTGTGCCTGCTGCAGCACACATGCCATAGGTTCACCACCCCAGTTACACACCATGATTATGTCAGCCAACTGTAAGTCTTAGCAGTACAGTGGGTAAAATAAAAAAAGATGATGTGTAGAGGCAATGAGGGAATCAAGAGAGATGGTTAGAAAGAGAAAGAGTAGTTTGCACAGCAGCTTCAACACTACAACTAAGCATCCATGTAGTCAACTTCTGTTTTCCTACAGATGGTGATGTAACACAACTGGCATTTTGTTGCTTGAAAAAAAACAGCAAAACACTAACCTGTTCTCTTGTCCATAAGACTCAGGGAGGTAGGCTGGGGTAGGAAGGTGGGGAGAGGGAAATGAGCAAGCAAAGGGCAGAAGCTATATAACTTCTTCATTTTCTATTTTGTTTATACCTGGCTGATATTCTTCGCTCTTGGCCATGAATTCTCATAGGCAGCCTTTCTTGGTAAAAATACACTGACCTTCAAGTCCAGCTAGAGAAAAGGATAAGAAAAGCTCCATATTGATATTGATTCCTTTATTAGGTCATGCATCTTTCATTCTCTTGAACCTACCTAGAGCAACAGAATGATAAGTAACCCCATCTCTCTGTCTCTGTCTGTCTCTGTCTCAATATCTCTCTCACTTCTCAAAATCACTCCCCACTCTTAAGTCTCCCTTTCCATTTATATTTTGCACAATATGAATTGTTTTCTAGGTCAGTAAAAGAAAAGATAATGGGAAAATCCAATATTACTCATTTCTTAATATATTGTAATATATATATACCAACACTTTTTGTGTGAGTAGCAGTGTCTCAAGTGTATCCTGGATTTGTTGTCAGGGTAAAGAACCCACTTGCAAGCTCATGGCATCCTCTTCCCTATTATTGGAGATTGATGTCACTCTATTTTAAAATATCTGCAAATATTAGTTACTAAATTAAATATCAATGTTAACAATATTTTCAACAGTCTTGTGCCAAATATTTTGTAGGGATGGCAAAATAAATTGCATGCAGCCTCAGCTTTTTTTTTTTCAAGATCAATAGAAACAATCATGTGGTTTTTCAGCTTTTCAAGAGGGTAGTTTAATAGATTCTTCAATTAAAATTTCCTGTGTCAACCCCCAGAAACCTCTGAAAAAGTTTCAGAAATAATTTTAGTCCTCTTTAATGCGTTTGCTTTTTGGCACTTTTAAAACTAGTTACAAGGTAGGAAAAAAATCTTTTTTTCTTAAAAGCTTTAAGGATAGAAATTTTTACCCTTGTTTTCTGGAGATAATGCCTTTATTTTTGTTTGTGACTTTCCTTTTGAAGCAGCAGGGCTAAAGTAAATCCTAAAGTCTGCTACTTTTGACTCTGCCATGCATTTCTACCTAAACACTTTTATCTCCCAATATTTAAGAATAGCTATGTCTGGTGTATGGGTGTCCCATTTCATTGAGAAGCCTTTTGTAATTGCCAGAAGTTCTTTGGTGTGCCTACTAGCTCAGTGGTACCATTGTACTACCTGTCAGGATCTGAGAATGAAGACCAGTGCAATAATGTAGGCAGGTACGTATTGGGAAAAGAACCTGTATTATGCAGTTGCCTGGAACATTTAAAATCAGTATTGCTTTATTATAACTTAAGAAAAATATTTCTGCGCTGGATAAAGCCAAATTATGTTATAAAATTCCATTTAGCACACTGCAAAAATTTATATTTTGGAAAAATGAGTTTAACTAGATATCAAATAAGAAAAATCAGATACAGAATCATCTGGAAGCATATGAAAAAGTTAATAGGAAAATAAGTGTGCTAGTCATTGTTTCATATTTGGGGTATTTAGTTTATTCTTTATAAATGTAGATGTTTTGTATATTTCCCTTTGATCATTTATTTACTTTATCTTCATCCTTGTGGTAAAAAGAAATCTATGGCACAATGAAGCCTGTACTTTCCTTTTAGTAAGTTTCATTTAGGGGAAGAGATGGAAAATAAATGAAAAAAAGAGGTTGTGGTAAGTATCTCTGAAGAAATTCACTTTTGTTTCTTTATGGTTGTACAGATTTGATGTTATCATATTAAGAGGGAAGAAGTAAATGTCACATAATTAAATTGTCCCTCTCCGATGTCACTGACAATTTATTTTGTCTTATATTTTTAAAAGTTACCAGACAATAGATCTAGTCTTTGTTTTTAAAACTCAACCCTGCTGCCTGTGATGGGACATACCTGTAATTTCAGCACTCAGAAAGTCAAGGCAGGAGGATTGCTATGAATATGAGGCTAGCTTGGGGTACATAGTGAGTTCAAAGCCTGCTTGAGCTACATAGTGAGACCCTGATTCAAAACAAACAAAACAAAAACAAAAAAGTATACCAAATTTTTCTTTCATTATATAACTCCTGAGTTCCAAGTATTTCTCCCTCTTAGTTGGAGATTAAAAAAAAAACAAAAAGCAGTCTATTTTATAAGAAGATGTACTCAGATTCTGGAAAGAGACTGCCTTGGTTTCATTTCTTGGCTCTGCTAGTTATTAGCTCTAAGATCATAGGCAAATGGTACACAATCTCTCTTTGTTTCAGTCTCCTCACTTGCAAAGGGAAAAATGGAATAATGGTGTTATTTTCCCCATTGGGTTATAAGAACATCTGGCAAAACTGAAACAAGAAAGTGATAAATCTTTCTATCAGTCACATAATGATTAGATGACCTGTTCCCCATGGCAAGTATTTGATGGTGCACACTTACCTGGCAAATGCGTTTGTCAAGGCCACCATGTTGCACAAGCTACAATATAATGTGAAAGACACTGCAGGAACATAACATTGTGTTTTGCAAGAATGATGCCTCCTCAGGTGTAATTTTGAGGCCTTGATCCATCTGCTTCTATTTTATACCTACCAAAGCACATCATCAAGGACTGTGCAGAACTTCCAAGTCATACCAGGAAGAGAAATTTCCCCATTGCCTTCCAGAAAAGAGAAAAATATTTTCCATTATAGAAGAAAACAAATGAAAATAAATGTTCTGTCTACAGAGATGTGACAAAATTGGACTAAGCAATGTAGTCAGTCTGATATTCCGTAAATTATTTAAAGAGCAAAGTTATTGAGATTACAGAGTTCTGTTTGTGCTGCTCAAGTGAAGTATAACTCCTTTTAGTGAATGGTTGTAATTGAATGTTTTGGCTCCATTATTGCTGCAATATTTCCATTGGATGTTCCCCTGGTGGACGTTGCTTTCAGAAGTACGTTTTTCATAGAGTAAAGAAGGGTAAGATAGTTTGTTTCTTATTCTCTAATTTAGGAAACTAACTCTGTGATCTGGTGTGGTGAAGTCAGTCATGGCATTAGCATTTCTGAGCTCACCCATAGACATCAATACTCAAGAGGCATTGATACTCAGTTGGACTAAATTCAAAGAAACACTTTGAACTTGAAGCTGCAAGAATTCATGTTTATTTTTCTATGTCAAAATGATCACCACCTGCTGCCTTACCAGAGTTTTGTTTTTTCCAGTCAAAATAATGTCACTTAAAAATTCATTTTCTTTACTGAGAAGCACAACATCAGGAGAAAATGTTCTCTTTTATTTCTTTAGTTTTTGTTTGTTCACTAAATTGATCATCAAACCCTAGGGGTAAAAAAAATTAATTCAAACATCATAAATACAGCCTGAAGCAGATTTAGAAATTTTTTGAGACTATAATCAGATCACGTCTTCCTTCTCTGGCCCCCATGAAACCACTGCCCGCGGCATAGGGAAGACATCTGAAGTTTCCTATTTATAATTTTACATTGCTAACAATCACTTGCAAAAATAGCGTTCAAAAGATGAAATGCTTCTTCATATTTGCTCAGAGAATGGTGAAATTACGATGTGTAAATGTTTATAAAGGCTTTAATTAACACCTTAGAATTCCACATAGAGATCTGTAAATAAATGGTAGATTTAAATCTAGAAAGCATCTGTGAAATCCTTACTGTGTACAATACTTTTAATTAAGGCCTAACACCTTACTCTGACTCTGTTATTTCTAGGAACTTCTATAATACTATCTTTTAACTTCTGCTCCTCTTTCCTGCGTGTAGTCTTCTTGCTACCACCTTTCTAACTGCCTGCTTATGCATCAGGTTGTCATTTTATCATGGACTATGAATGACTTTTCCTCTCAAATTTTAATTTTTCTCTTTCTTTGTTTATCTTTGAACCAAATCACCATATTTCAATAAAAATTGCAAATCTCTAGTGTCCTTGACATTCCACAATATTTTTTTAGTTCATTAATTAGTTAATTAGTTGATTTTGGTCCACAACCTAGATTTTCTATGTTCTCTGGTCTTGAAGTGCTGGAAACAGTCATACTGACTGCAGGCTCTAAAAATTCATGGATTATAATTTTTGATAGTCCCTCAGCAAACTCTGCTAGCCAAATGCTACAGTGTATAATCGTATTCCCCTGGGCTGTCATCCCAGTTTTTTTCTCTGTTCCAACCTGGAAATGGATGCATAGCCCTTTTCTTTCATCTTCACTGGAATTATTAATACCATCTGAGAAAAATACAGCTCATATACTTTCAGCTATTTATTGCCTTAAGATTTTTACCTGTCACATTATTTTTATAAATTCTTGATTCTTACGATGAAGAAACAAGATCCATTTTCCTTTCCAGGGATAATGGTGTATTCTATACTCATATCCTCATCTTTTTTTGCAGGACTGGCTCCATCACTACTCCCTTTATTTCACATCCTTGAGCACCCTGTTTCCAATTTCTTTTTGTTTTTTGTTTTTTGTTTTTTGTCTTTTTGAGACAGGGTCTCACTATGCCATTTAGGCTGGCCTTGAGCTCACTTTGTAGCCCAGGCTGGTCTCAAACTCACAATGATCCTCCAGCCTCAGCCTCCTGAGTGCTGAGATTACAGGTGTGTACCACCACTCCCGGCTCTCAATTTCTTTTACAGTTTCTGCAGTTATGTCTTTCCTTACAGCTGCTTTTTATGCCACCTTTTTAAAAAGTCATGGTCTATGTCCATTAAACTTTTAAAATTACCTGCTGTTTCCATGAGTAGGTGTAAGTAATGTCTAACATTACATTGGGAAAAATAGTCTCTTGAAGACAATCTTTCAATTTTAACAAATTACCTTACTTAAAAAAATGAATCTCATATGTGTATTGTTTATTGTCTATCTCTCCAAGCAATGATTTAAGCCCCTTGAGGACAAACATTCATCTGCCAATTGCTCACTATAACTTCTTGCATCTCTTGGCTTCAGCAGAATTGGCACTCTACAGCTATTCATTGTGTGACTAGGTCATCGTTCAGTCCACTAGCCTCTTCTCAACCCACATTATCCTTTAATTTTCAAAGACTCTTATAATGGTTTTGTTCAGTATTAATGTTACTAAAGCCACACATTCCTTGGGGGACACATTTATCACTTTTCATTTCCAGCACTAAATCCAGTCAGTTTCTATTTTCTTGTTATAAAAGCCCTCATATGTATTTCTCTTCCATATCCTTTTCATTTCAGCAGTTTTAACTGAAAAACTTCCATAGCAACTAATTATCTCCTAATCTACTCCCATAGTCTTGTCTCACCCATCCTACACTGGTATACTAGTATAAGCTTCTTTTGAAACAAAATTTTGGTTACTTTCAATGGCTTCTGTTGCATATGCCTTAGAATTTGTAGGCATCCATGGTTTGTCTCCAACTGGTCTTTATTGCCTCATCCTTTAATAATTTCCTACTTCATCTTTGTGTTCAAGATAAATAATTCAGAACATTCAGTTTTGCAATGTAAATAAATAAAGAGATATAAATGTGAATACTTCCTTTATCCAGTTTTTCTGGAATTCCTTCTCCCTAAAGGGAGCCATCTAATTCATTTGTCAAGACTTGACCCAAATATTGCCTCTTCAAGTAAGCATTGTCAGATTGCCCTAAACAAGAGTGATCTCTTTCTCCTTGAAATCCTCACAACATTTTGCATTTCCTTCATAGTATGCCTCACATTATGTTTTTGTTAAACATATTGATGTGCATTTTTTGTCTTTCTTACTAAACTATTGTTTGAGTGCTGCAATACTGTATTTAGATCTTATTTCTTTTGTGTTTAGCAAGGCATTTTTGCTTCATGAGCTTTCCTAAGGCATAATTCACAGAGTAAAATCCATTATGAGTGTTAAGTTTGATAAATTTTATAGTTATCATATGATGGTCAAGATGTAGAAGGCTTCTATTACTGGAAAAGGCCTTTTCATTTGTGTCTTTGAGATCTATGGTCTTCCTGTAATTCTCTGCTGTGGGTTATGAGAGAATTTTCTGGAACTATGATTTTGCCTTTTCTAGAATTCATATAAATAGGATCATACTATTTATAGTCTTTTGTTTTTAACTACTTTCACTTTTTATATTTTTGAGATTTTTTTTCATGGTGTTTTATGTTTCGATTAATTTCCTGTGTTAATATTTTTATGGCTGGATACAAATATAAGACAATTTATTTAACATTTATAAGTTAAAAGACATTTTGGTTGTTTTTGGTTTCAGTTCATTGCCAGTAAAGCTGCTATGAACATGTATGTGCAAAGTTTGGCATGAACATGTACTTTCATATCTCTTGATAAATTCTTTAGAGTGCAATAGCTAAACATATGGTAGATGTGTACTTAACATTTTAAGAAAATTTAACATTTTAAAAAGTTGTGGATAAGGCTGAACAGAGTATCACATTAGAGGAGCAAAATACATGTGCCGTTGAACATCTATAATCAGGAGACAGCATGAAGTAGAGGAGCTGACAGCAGTCAGTCTGGTAAAAAGTCGTAATCCCTTGCTTGTTCCTGAACTGGGGCCAATTTGCAGATCTGGACCCCACTGACTCATCCCTAGGAGGAAAAACAACTCTGCTAATTGTACATTATAGTGATTTCTCAATCTTTCCTCAAAAGAATCTCTATGATTTACTCAGGTGACTGGAAACACCCAGGCATTTCAAGGACTGTTGGACAGAGGTCGGAGCTGAATCTGACACTTGGGAAACCAAAGCTTCATCATGGCTCCACTCTAGAGCTGTGGCTACAATACAAAATTTATGCAGTTCTGATTAAAATCTAGTTCCGATGGGAACACCAGGTCCATGCGTCAACTCTGATCATTTCTGAAAGTGTAATTGGGGGTGTATGTTTGGGTAATTGGAATAATACTTCCACTGAGTCTTTGGCATTTTGGGCAAAATATAAGGAAAATCAAACAAAAGTCTCTAAAATGATTCCCACATGCCAATTTGTGCACTCTGGGAAAAGGACCTACTGAGAATGTGGCAGAGATTAGGAGGCAGTGGTCCTTATAATTTTCTTGTTTCCTTTTAATTTGCCAAACTGGCTTCTTCAGAGATTGAGGAATCTGAGGAATAACTAGGCCACTGAAATAGTCACCACGATTACAGCTCTTGTACCAAGATATTTCATGGATGCAAGAGAAGACGCATAGCCTCAGCTATATGATACAGTGGCAGAATGAGTGCATTGATATTTTGATAAGACGAAAAGATCAGTAACAGTTCACGTCTATGTGGACTACATAAATATTTACTAATAGGTTCCCTCTACTCAAGGCTAATTTAACTTACCTTCCTTCTCTCGTGACTGCATATGAAGACATCTGAATAGACTGGGAGGTCCAAAGAACTTCACATTGGTGTATTATGTCAAAGGCATTAGGCTGCTTGGGCAGGATGAGCAAGATGTGGCTAATGTACTAAAGGTCTACACGAGGACCCACTCTAACCTCTTCTGTTGGTCTCACCGCAGAACTCCACTTTTTCTTTTTATGCCAATTCATTTATCTGCTCACTTAGAAATTGTGAGTTATTGATTTTATTTTCTCTGTCTTGCATTTTTAACATCATCATCTCAAACAGTTATTTTTCATTAAATTTTGAAGATTACCATTAAGACAAAATCCATCAATCTTTCCTCTGTCTCCTAATTTTCTGATTAGGAAAATTTTCTTCTCTGTCTAGCTCATAGGAAGGGCTGGCTAGACCCACTTGCATTTCACAATCAAAAATTTTCAGTTTAGTTTCAGTCCTTATTATGTATTGAAAAAAGGGTATTTATGAGGTCAACAGTGACCTCTTTGCTAAATCTATAACTTTGGTGGGTTTTTTTAAAATTTATTTGTTTGTCAATCACAGTTGACTTCTCAGCAGCATTTGATAATTCATGTTTCAATTGTTATGATTTGTATCTTAAATGTTCACCAAAGATCATGTGTTTAAATATTGGTTAATAGCTTATGGTGCTGTTGGGAAGTGGTGGAATCTTTAGGAGGTGGGGACCAGTTGGAGGAAGTTCAGTCTATTAAGGGCGTGCCCTTATGTGGGATATTGGGACCCCACCCCTTCAACTTTTTCTTTTTGTATCTCTGCAACCAAGAAGTAAGCAGCTTTCCTCCATGATGGTCTTCCTGCAAGATGTCTTGCCTTGCCACAGGCCTAAAAACAAAAAAAGCCCCTGGCCATGGACTGAAATCCCTGAAATCATAGCTAAAGTGTCTCCTCCTTTCAAATTGTTTATCTCAAGTATTTTGTTACAGTGACAAAAAGGTGACTAACATCAATTTTGCTATTTTCTTGGACTCCGGATTGACAGAATCAGCTTTCTACTTGACGTTTTTACTTGGATGATTCAAAGTTATCTCAAACTCAACTTATTAGATTCAAAGTCATATTGTATTTGCCAAATCTAGTCTTTTCCTTAGGTCTCCATAGCTCTTGAAATACAGGCAATATTCTCTTTCTCTCTCTTCTCTCTCTGTCTCACCCTCTCCCACCGCCAGTGTCTTCTTACCTGTGTTTCTTAAATTTGTCTCTTTTCTGCTTTTGTATTGTCTTTGCCCTCACAAACTCTTTTCTCTAACCTATATTATTGTAATAGTTCCTAATTTACTGTTTTCAATACTCTCTGAACAGTGATTTTTAAAAGTCATCTCTTTTAGAGAACAACTTTAATAAAACCCTAAATGTTTAACATGGCCAAACATGCTGAGTATGATTTCTCCTCACTTTTCTCCATGTTTTACTTTAATCCTACACAGTGGCTCACCCCATCCCTTTCATAGAGGTGATGCTTGATATTCAAGCAGAACTTATTGCAGAGAAACCTTTTCTGGCCACTTTAGTTATATCTTCCTAAGAAATGTTTTCACTACATGTATATAATTCTCTTTATCTGTTTCCAGACTATGAGTGACTCTGTGTCAAATACCATTATCAGTACTTTAGATAGTACTATTAACATTAATAATAATTCTAGATTTTTTAAAGTTTTCATTTTACATATAAGGATCTGGTACAGAGAAGCTAGCTACCTTGCTCACAGACACACTGCTGGTATGTAGCAATTAGGGTCAAACCTAGGCATCAAACTTCAGAGTCCCTACTTTAACCACTTCACTTATGATGCTTCTCTCCCTCAGTGACATTTATTAGAATCACAATTTATTAGCTTGATTACTTATGAATGTCAGTTTTCCTACTATGAGAAAAATTATTTTTTTACTATGGTACATAACATAACTAGTAATGAAAAGAACATAAACAATTCATTATCAAACTCTTTATAAGCATGACTCTATATTTTGGATGTTAACTTCCCTTCATATTCTGATCTATCTTAGAATCTGGTATGGCTAGGTTAAATTATTTCAGAAAAATTTTCAAATGAGCATTAGGTAGAAGAATTTGAAATAGGTAATGAATATTTTTGTGGCCTTACAACTTAATAACTGAAGGTCTAAAGTAGAAAGATCAGCATTTCAGAAATATTATAGAAAGTATTCACTTTTTATTCATGTTGAAAATTTCATGAACCAAAAGTCATCTTCTGCTCTTCTGATTAATTATGAATTCAAATTCCTTGTCAAGGCAAAGCTAAGGGATAGTAAAGGAAGGTAACATTTTTCTCATTATAAAATAACACATGTTCATTAGCTGAAAATTTAGAAATGTTAAAGATTATCAAGAATAAATTAAGAGTCATTCACTGCCAAATCTACCAGAAAAATAGAAAATAGAATTATTATTTTATGCACAAAATCTTGTAATATCTGTGTATGCATATACATGTATACACATATATATAATGTTTATATGTACATATATAAATACAGAGAAATGCATGTATATTTGTGTATGAATGAGTATTCTTTCAAAATTAGCATATTCTAGATGAGTACTTGTTTCTGACAACCCTATAGTCAAAGCATACTTCACCCTTATAAAATGTTTTTCAAAAATATGCTATTTTATGACTGAATAGTTGTCCTATAGATATATCATAATTTATTTTACTTTTTTTCTCTTAAGTCCACCATTTTCTTTTAAACAAGAATTTAATATACTTGCATATATAAATCACTTTCTATATCTGTGAGATTTTCCTCATATTTGAATCCCTGAAGTGGAAATAGTGGGTCAGAAAGGATGAACTTGTTAACTCTTCTGGTTCATATTGCTTGATTGCTTTCTAGAAAAAGTGTAGGTAATCTAACATGTCCAACAGAATTATACAATGATGTCTAGACTTTTGCCTAGGCTAGCATTAAATATTGCTCCTGGAAACAATATATTTGATGGTCAACCTTTGATAATCCTGTGTTAATGACTATTAGAGAAAAGGGTGTTTTTGTGTCTTATCAATGTGTATAAAAACTACTAAAATCTCTATGCAGTTAAATTTAGAAAGTCTAATTCTTAAAATCATGCTCATTTTGATAAAAATTAGCATCCAGGAATGATTTCTCTGTACATATCAATATCTCTTCTCAAACTTATGTTTACAGAAATATTTATGATCACCTTGCTTGTAAAAGCAAAAATTTGTCTACAGTGGGTTGACTACGCCCATTTGGCCTAGTCATACTACACACTGCTGAATCAATTAGAGCTTTTATGTTAAAAATAACAAATGTTACTCAAAGTGACTTATACTATATGAAAATACATTAATAATTTGAAAGTCAAGAAGTAGAATGAACTTCTGTGAATCTTAACTCCTTGGCTGTCATTGTCCCCAAAGATGCAGGTTCTTGTTATTTCTTCCACGGAATCTGCAACAATACAGATCTGGCTCTATTAGTGACTGCAGCTTCCTGTCTCATGGAGAGTAGGAACCACTTCCTATTTCATCAAAAACCTGAGCTTCATTTTGATTGAGCCTATTTGAGTCATGTGTACAAACAGAAACAGGGACAATGTCCACCCGTGGAGACACAGGTTTCACTCAAACTTCAGGACAGTGACATGATGGAGGTGGGAAAATGGAAGAAGATGGTTAACCTGTAAGTTTTATGCAGAATTAAAGTGAATATTTTTCTATGTATTGACATAAAATAAACTCCAAGGTATATGGACAAAACAATATGCATATTTGCCTGTATGTGCTTGGAAATCTTTCTAGGAGTTAGTAGGTTGGGTTACTTCTGAAGAAGAAAATTTGAGATAGTATAACAGATGAAAAGAGACTTTCCACTGTGTAATATTTCTTCTTATTAAGAATTTTTATTTGACATTACCTATTTTAAGTGAATGTGTAAAAATTGGTTATTTTATTCTAGAATAAATTTAGCAAGATTGATTTTTTTTTCAAGAAATAATTGGCCATTTGTACTTATTCTTGTATGAACTGTCCACTGATACCTTTAGTCATCTTTTTCTATTGAGTGGTTGCCAGCCTCCAAAAGGGACCCAAGAATTCATTGCTTTGTATTCATCCTCTCATATTTTACCTTTTATATGAAATTGACCTTGGCCTATATTGCTAATATGACAGAAGTGAGAGAGTGACAGTAGCAAGACTAGGTCACAAAAAGCAGTGTGTTACCTGTTTTTCTTTGTTCTGAAGAAAACCGGCCATCATGGCAAGAAGATATACAAGCTGTTCTGTGGAGAACCTCATGTGGAAGGAAAACCCGTCCTCCCACCAACAGCTGGCAATATGAGAACCAGCACTGGTGTAGATTCTCCAGCAGCAGCCATTTCTCAGGCAACCACAGTATTCGAGGGAAACTTCATGAGAGACTCCTAAACTAAGCTGCGACTAGACAACCCCCTCCCAAATTTATGACCTGTAGAATTGTGAGAGATAAATGATTATTTCAGGCCTCTGAAATTTGGAATGATTTGTTATGTAGTAATATGAAACTAATAATGCACATAAGAGTTTTTCTGGTTGATATTTTAGAGATCTTTACATTTGCACTTTTTATGGTTTGCCTCTCAACTTTCATGTTTTTTGTAGGGTGGGTGTTTAACATTTTTTATGCAGGCAAAAATATACAGTGATTCTTTTATTTAATGATTGATTTGGCATCCAGAGTGCTAATTTATAAAGAACTAATCCTATGTTAAATTTTTCCTGCTTTATATATTTGAAACCAAAGATGTTTTATTGTTTCGCATCCTATTTCTATATTGATTAGAACCATGAGAAATAAGAATGGTGATTACATGCCTGTAATCCTAGCATTCAGGAGGCTGAGGCAGGAGGATTGCTGTGAGTTTGAGATCAGCCTGGGCTACAAAGTAAGCTCAAGGCCAGCCTGAACTGCATAGTTAAGACCCTGTCTCAAAAAGACAAAAAAAAATAGTGATTATAGATTTTTTT
>RJWT010033691.1:0-13845 GCA_004365215.1 Cuniculus paca
GCATGTTTCTTTTTGTTCCAGTTCAAAGTACTTGGTGTGTTCTTGATGGCACTAATTTCAGTAACCACACTTTCTTTGGCCCCAACTTTTTCTGTGGTTCTTTTTTAATGCAAATTTAAGTTTTCAAATCTTTTTACTGTTTTTCATTCCTAAATCTTACTACCCATACCACAACTTGAATACATAGCAGCCTTGAAATATCCTCCACCAGATCAATTAGTCCACAGCCCTCAAACTTGGCCTCCCACAGTCTCAGCACATAAGCAAAATGTTGACAAAACTTTTGATAGAATGTAACATATATGGCCTCTAGTCCAATTCCCAACACAGTCCTCATTCTGAAACCTTGTGGGCCTACCCTTTACTTTCCACATTCCTATCAGTACTTTGGTCTTCGGAGTTCTCACCAGAATTGCCCATCAATCTCTGCTTACAGCATTCTAGGACTTTTCTGCAAACTTTTCTCAAGTGATCCTATAAAGCAGCTTCACATGCTTTCAAACTGCATGGCTGGGTATAGTCACAGCAACAACCTCAATTCTCTGGTATCAATTTTCTGTATTTGTCAGCTTTCCCATCACTGGGACAAAGTAATTGATACCCACAACTTAAAGGAGGAAATATTTAATGTTGCTCACGGTTTCAAAGTTTCGGGCCATGTTTAGCTGGCTCCAATGCAGGGACATGAGGACTGAAGGGCATGGTGGAGCAGAGGTCCTCACTTCATGGTGACTATGAAGCAAAGCCCCGGGTAACAGTGCCAGCCAGCCATGTACTCTCCAGAGTCATGCTCCAAAGGCTCCTCCAACAGAGCCCCACCCCCACAAGCCCATACAGCTATGGACAATAGGAGATTAATCCACTGACAAGCATAATGCCCCATAATTCAATTGCCTCTCTAGCAGTCTCTCAATTCAGGCAAACTGACAATCAAGAGTAACTGGAACAACAGGAATTTGTGTTGTTCTTACATTTTAACTAAGATGAACAGTGCTACTATAAAATTTGTCCAGCACTTTTTGTACGGCATATCTTTTTAATTTTCTTGGGATATAGTTATGAGTAGGAATGGGATTGTTGGGGTAATATGGTAACACTATGTGTAATTTTTGGAGTAACTGTCAAACTGTTTCCAAAAGGGATGCACCATTTTTGCATTCTCAACAGCAGTATATGAGGGTTCCAATTATTCCACGTCCATTACATTTGTTCAACTTTTTGAGTATAGCCATCTTTTGGGGTGTAAAGTAGAATCTAATAGTGGTTTCTGATTTGCATTTCCCTAATGACTACTGATGTTGTCAGTTTTTCATGTATTTATTTGCTATTTACATATCTCTTTTAGAGAACTGTCTACTTAAACCCCAAGTCTGTTTTGTGCCTTCCTATTACTGAGTTATTGAAAATCTTTCTATATGAGTATTTTCAAGAAATACAAGGCCCTTATATATGATATGAAATTATTTTTCCTTTTCACTTTCTTGAGGATGATATCTTATTTTTGATGACATCCTATTTTCCTTCTGTTGCTCATGCTTTTGTGGTGATAATTAAGAAGCCATTGTCTAACACAAGGGAGATAATGGAACAAGCAAGGGAAAAGATGACATGGGCAACATCCGTTTCATAACCAGGTGTCAAAGTATGGCACGAGACTAGGCACACAAGGGAGAGAAATGTCCACAACAAATATTTTTTGAGTAAATTAAAAAATCAAAACAAAAAACTGAGCAAAATTACAAAGTGATACAAATTTAATTATAAAAAAGTTAAACATCCAGTTTAACTTTTAACATCCAACAGGCCAGTCAGAAAACAAGACTACAACAGGAAGAATCTGAAAACTACTGTAAGAGCTATAATACTGTTTGAGTATTTTATGGTCGATCCAGTAAAAAACTTAGTGAAAAAAGGCAACAGTTTGGAGAAATGTAACATTCATCCAAAGAAAATAAATCAAAGATATTTTTTTTATTTTAAAGAGAAAAAATAACAATAAAACAGTTTCAAAGCATGTTAGTAGGAGAGTTACAATAATTAATACATTGTGAATTATCTTCCTAGTAGTTATTCAGAGTACAAGATATAAGCATGATATCTTGTCCAAATGATATTATTTTTTGGAAAGCATTATTTCAAGTGTAAAGACCAGGGAAGTCATCCAATGTGCTATAATATGTAAGATAGGTATATTTTGAAATTTTTTGTTGAAAAATAATATTAAAATTACAGAATAATTTGAAGAATATCCACTCATAAAATTATTACCAAGATTTCACATATTGTTAACATTTTGCCCATTTGTGTGTAATTTCCTATCTATTCCATTCATCCATCCATCCATCTATCCACATATTATATATATATATACATATACATCCTTTACCCCAGATGCCTCGGTATATATTTCCTAAAAATAAGGATATTTCCTTATATACCACAATGCAGTTGTTAACTTCAGTAAATTAATAACAATATAACTCATTTTACTATCCATAATTGATTTTTCAAATTTGGTATTATTTAACTTGGAACATTTCTGTAGCCTTTGTCTTTTATGGAGCAGATGTTTCTAAAGAACACAGACCCTTTTTTCTCTCTTCATAACATGTTTCTTGTTTGGGTTGCTCTGTTTCTTCATGATTGGGTTTAAGTTATATCAGTCTAGATAGAATACTATACAAGTCATCGTTGTCCTTATCAGGGTATCATATCCAGGAGCATACTCTTCAGCTGCCCCTTGCTGGTGGTATGAATTCTGATCACATACATAGCTGAGATACTGTTCCTCATTATAGTTATTTTTTTCTGCAACAAATAATAAATCTCCCAAAGATACTTTAAAACTATTTAATAGCCTGTTTCTCTGCAAGTATGAATTTTCATAGCAGTACTTTTTCTGTTCTTATAAAAAGTGACCTCTGTATATAAAAGATACCTAATTTCGCTTATACTTAAGTTCTATACTAGTTTAAATATCTATTTTATTATAGTAGTTCATGAACACTGGGCACTAACTAAACTGTTCATTGTATCTGCTATGCCGTTAAAAAGTATGAGCAACATGACTTTTAAATTCAACTAGTATCAATATCCTACATTTGATTCCATAAAAAAAAAAACCTCTTTATGCAACATAAGGGGTTTTAAAATTAAATTAATTGAATTAGAAATTAAAGAATTGTAGAACATTCTTTGTTAGCAGAAAAGGTTCTTTTCATTGTTTAAAAATCTCCAAATAAGTTAGTATGACTGTACTTACACTTTACTAAAGAACATTATTTACTGGAGACTTGTTTTAAAAAAAGAAAAGAACATTGTTTTTTTAAAAAGAAATTTATAAAGAATCTAGCTCTAGCTGGGGATATAGCTCAGCAGCACAGCATTGCCTGGAAAGCGTGAGGTCCTGAGTTCAATTTCTGATACTCTCCGCCCCCCCCAAAAAGAAAAGAATCTAGCTCTATTCATATTACACATGGCTTCTGGTCACTACAATATTGTTATCCAGTCTTTTCTGAGCAGCATCATTTTGAGTGTACTTTAATTCAAAGTTTTAACTTGAATTAAGTACAGCTAGCTTATATGAAATGTTCAAATTTTCATGTAGATTTAATGTCCGAATTTGGTACCAAGGAGAAAGAAGGTAACTTGGAAATTCTGAATACTTTGTGTTAGGCAATTTCACCCTTGAATGAACAGCATAGAATGTACTTATACATAATAAGATGTCTATGATATCAGTAGGCCACATAAATCTTAAGAGGACCATGCTTACATACACACAGCGTTTTTGACCAAAACGTCATTTCTCCTTTATTTGTTCATGATTCATTCTGTACCAAATGGTTTCTACCAGAAGTTTCCTTACTTGGTATTTCCAAATATGTAAAGTAAATAACTTCCTTTAAAAGAGAGAGAGAGAGATAGACAGAGAGAGAGAAAGACAGAGACAGAGACAGAGACAGAGAGACAGAGAGAAGGCTGTCCACAGAGCAAAATCATTTTTAAAACTAAAAAAAGTTTTTATATTAAAAAATGGTTTAACAATGCTTCCTTATTAATTTTGCTATCATGGATCTCTATATTACATGAGACATATTCACAAACTAGTCATCATGCTAAATGAATAGGTCACTCAGTACAATTCTCTCACAGAAGCTAGAAACCCCAGATGTGTGTAGGGGGGAGGGGCAGAGGAGTGGTCTATTAGGAGAAATCCAGAGTTTTTAATACCCTCCTCCTTTTTAAATTAAGTTTCTCTTCTATAACTTTGTCTTCCTGGCAATAAAATAACATTCCAGCCTTCAGGGCAAAAGAATTTTTTATTTTTTGATCAACAGGATATAGCAGCCAAAGCATTAACATTGCTGTTGTTTTGTTTTTCTGGAAAGCATCTGCAGTCACAGGTTCAAAGAAGGGAGGAGGGTAGAATTAACTCTCTACAAAGAAGGCCAAAAGCATAATTTGCAAATGAGGCAAGAGAAGCAGCTGTAGATGCTGGCCCAATTGAGACTACCAGCTGCAGTATTTACCAACATATGAGAACCACATCCACCAGATGTCAAGCAACACAACCGGAGCCCAAATATCTCTGGGCTCGATGCTGACCTTGTCACGTTCTTTATTACCCATATCCCATGCCACATGCTAAAGTGTCTTCCACAAGCCACCACAGGATAACAAAAAAGTTCCATACAAGTTTTTAACATGTTCATAACAAAAAAGTTTATAACATGACTATATCCCACCAGACTGGCCTCAGCAATCTTAGTTCGGGATCAATATATAAAGTATGACAGAAACTTAAATGGCTGTGACCCATTCTTGTGCAATGATTCTTGTGGCTGATCAGGACTGTTTTATATTTGACAACTGGTTTTTTATCGATAAGAAAAGCTGTTCTAAAAATATTATTTGAATGACCTTTTCACCACTCATTCTTTAAACTTACACAGTTTAATATAATAGCTACTAGCTACATATGGGTATTTAAATTAAGTTTAAAATTCAGTTGAGTCACACTAAGCACATTTCAAGTAATCAACAGTCACGTGCGGCTAGATAACATAGATAAAAACTGTTTCCAATCATCACAGAAATTCTATCAGTGCTTCTCTAACCCTTAAATTACCTTTAAAGTGTATGTTTATATTGCCCTTCTTTATAGATTATGAAACAAAGCAATCTTTATGCATTTTTTAATGAAACAGTTCTGATAACACAATATAAATATTGTATCATGTAAACATGAGAAAAAACAGGAAGTTTCAGTAACATTTTTACAAATATAAGCCAATCCTTTTCTGATCAAATATACTTATATACCACACTCACAGAAGTCCTGTGAAGCTATTAGCTACTAGATAATAAGTAGAGGTCAATATGGATGAGTATTATATGACAGTAAACAATAAACTTCAGGCATGCATTGCATAATGACTGGGATACATTCTGAGTACTTTGTGTCAGGCAATTTCATCCCTGGATGAACATCATAGAGTGTACTTACGAAAAGTTAGATATCTAAGATCTCGGTAGGCAATATAAATCTTAAGAGGACCACTCTCACATACACAGAGCGTCACTGACCAAAATGTCATTTATCCATTATTTGTTCATAATTCAATCTGTACCAGACAGTTTGTACCAGAAGTTTCCTAACTTATTTCCAAATATGTAAATAATTTCCTTTAAAAAAATTTTAAAAGGCTAACTTTGTAACTTTGCAACTGTGGTACTTTAATGCCAAGTAAATGTCATATGCCACAGCTGCTTTGAAAAATTTTATCAAAAAGAAGATTATAAGGCCAATATAAAATAAAATCCATCAATTATATTTTTTGCTCCTAGGCTTAACCATCATGAGTCCAGAAAAGCCAAGCAACTCAAGAATTGATGCCTGGGTACCTGTGTGATTGTTGTGACTCACTGCGGGGCATATGCCATAGGCATGCAGCACACAGGGCAACATCGTTGTCTCTGCCCATGGAAACACGAGGCCAGTGCATGGCAGAAGACAATGACACACAAGCCAGATGGTACTTGCAAGCATGCCAGCCACCTCTGCCATCAAGCATGCAAGATGCTCTCTGGGGGCTAAGGGCTAAGTTTACTTTGCCTCAGTTTCTTACACCTATTCCAACACTCCTTGCAGAATAACCTATCTAAGTCAGCTCATCAGCTTTACCCTGATTTTCTCTTCCCAATCTACTGTTTCTTCCTGCACAAGTGTTCATGATGGGAAAAAGGGAGCAAAATGAAAAACGAAAAAAGTGCTTTCTAACTCCCCTAGCTCCATCACCTAAAACAAAAAGATCTGCTGTTTTTCTTTAGAATCACTGACTGCTCTCAATCTGATCTGTATAAAAATCATCACCCAAGAGAGGTAGAAAGGCTCATCCATATCAACTTAGTCAGTTAGAGGCTTAGGTAATGGCTACGAGGTTTTCAGGTTATGACCCAGTTTTTCCTGCTTACCTTGGCTTTCCCATCCTGGGCTGACATATATCCAACACACATGCTCTCCGTTGTGTGGCTCCACAGAAATTCCACTGCGTGAAAAGAACACAAATAGGCACATTCAGATCACAGATGGAAAATAAATCTTTGCTTTTTTAATAGAAGAGTTAAAGATAGCTTTATATTTAACACACTCAGTTCCCCACTTTCCATTTGCTCCTTCATAAATGTCAAGATGATTTAGTACTCAAAACTGTGTAATGCCATTCACTGCAAAATGAAAAATGTATTTCTTTCTTGTCAAAACTTATGATTATTACATGGAAAATAAATGCTCTTCTGTTTGAGACTTATAACATTAAACACACATACACTCATATACAAGGTACACAATGAATTAGTACATGTACTATTTCATAGCATAGTTTCTTTCAAAATACACACACATGCATATGCCGGGGCTGTGCTTCTAAGTATCATTCTTCAGAAAAAAGAACCAAGACTGTAGAGAAATATTTATTCCAGAGATGAGAGAGAAAATATAAAATGAATCTGGACTATCTTGTGCCATAAAATAAGGAAATGCTCAAAAAATGAAAGAAACTTATCAGAAAGACCCTGGGGTCAGCTTGAAGGACTCCCACTGGCCAAATCTGGGTCTATCAAAATAAATGAGAGCAATGAATTATAACCACTGAACAAAACAAGAACCTAAGAGTCCACAGTGATTCAAACAATAATGAATAAATGACAGAGAAGTCAAGCTTTTCCTTATAGCAGAAAGTCAATTAATAAAGAAGAAATAAGAGAGTTAGAAAATTCTCATGGCTGCTAAACCTAGTAGGTGATGCTCTGAAGAAGTACCAGGTATTTACAGTATCAAAGTATCTCTTCATAAATGTCTTATTAAATATAAAGTGGAAAAGTATAAGTTTAACATAAAAAAAAACCAATGAACTCCACCTTAACTAAACTATCAAAGCTAATTTTACCAAAACCCTGCCTTTTGATAGGGCACGTTGAGACAACACCACTTCTGCAGTGTTCTTGACAAAAATGCCCAACCACAATTGAATGAAGAAACACCAAACAGATGTAGCAACACTCAATAATTCATTTGAACTCTTCAAAATTGTCCAATTGAAAAAAACAAAGTTGAGAAACTGTTCCTGTTTAAAGGAGATAGGATACTAAATGCAGTACATCATCCTAGATTTTATCCTAGAGTGGAGTGATGCAGATGTTACAAAGAACGAATATTATTGAGACAATCGCTGACAGGTGGAAATGGTTAGTCAGTAATGCTGTATCAATATTAAATATTAGGATTTTGATATTTCTACTGCGATTATTTAGAAGAATGGCCTTGTTCTTAAGAAATACATACTGAATACGCCGGGCGTGGTGGCTCACGCCTGTAATCCCAGCACTCGGGAGGCTGAGACAGGCAGATCGCTGTGAGTTCGAGACCAGCCTGGGCTACAAAGTGAGCTCAAGGCCAGCCTGAATGGCATAGTGAGACCCTGTCTCAAAAACAGGGCTGGGGATCTAGCTCAGCGGTCTAAGCACCTGCCAGGCAAGCGCAAGGTCGTGAGTTCAATCCCCAGTGCCGCGAAAAGAAAAGAAAAGAAATACATACTGAATTATTGAGAGTAAAGGAGGCTGGTATCTCTACTTTGTTCTGACACGAAGGAAAAAATGCACATTTGAATGTGTGTGTGCATGTGTGGCCATGCCTGTCTGAAAAAGAAGGAAAAAGGGTGAGAGAAAAAAATGGAAGAAAATGAAACAACAGATAGATCTGGGGTGCCCAGAAATCATGGGTGCCCTTGTACTCTTCATGCAGCTTTTCTGAAATTTTGAAATTTTATATATAAAATGTTATGAAAAGAAAAATTTAAACAGGTAAGAATATGTTCGAAACTGTCAACTTCAAGTAAGTAAATACTTTAGAAATTCTGAGTTAAGGCATTTTAAAGGTCTTGGCGTACTCTTCCAACAGATATTTCAAAAGTCCTGATAATAAAACTACATTGCACAACACTAAGCCCACTGCCCTGACCATCCATCTGTTTATGTCACTGAGCTACTCAGGCCTGGAGACAAGTGTTTAAGTTGAGGCACAAATGTGGGATCAGTGGTCCTAGACTCTGAAAGCTTTGCCAGACACGCGGGCAAGAAAGAAGCACTAAGGAACAAAACTGTGCTCCTCAGATGCATGGCTCATTCTCTCATCATTAATTAACTATCAGATCTGCCAACCTGCTCAGCAGACGCCCATCGGAGGGTGCAGGAAAACTGCATCATGCAATGAAGCAAGTTCTCTTTGCCAGATGTTTTTTCTTTCACACACATCTGCTTTGAACTTTAAAAATCTTGAAGTCCAGAGCCAAGATCTGGGATGTTCTAAATTTCCTAATAGAGCAAAGGCACTCAATTCTTACTAAAGTTCCCCATAGAATAGTGACAATGAATTGTATTCGAATACAAAGTTAAGGCATTTCAAAATCATTGAGTCTTTTTTCATTTTTGGTGGTGGTATTGGTGCTCAAGCTCAGGGGCTTGTGCATGCCAGGCAAATGTTTTACCACTGAGCTAAACCCCCCAGACCCCTGTTTGGAAATTATTTCTCATTTTGTTCCAAATATTAAAGTGGCAACTGCTCAGGAATTAGCTAGAAAAGATAACCAAAACAACCAGTACCAACAATAAAAAGTCTTAGAAATACACTCACTATAATCATGGAAAAAAAGGATTAAAACCTGTGATCCTCCTGCCTCAACCTCCCAGAGTCCTGGGGTTTATAGGCTTTTGCCACCGCACCCAGCAAGTTTAGGAATTCTTAAAGTAACTCAGTATCTAGAAATTCATTTTTTATTATTTTCACAATTATTCACTACCCTCAAGCAATACATTGTGTTGACACATTATCTTCAAAACGAACAATTCAAATTCATATGTAGTAATCAGTTATTAATTCAGGTGGAACTGAGAAATTCAGAAAGATCTGTCTATACATTACAGAATGCTCTTAAAAATATTTTATTACTTTGGGTACATACACCATGCAAGCTAATTTAATAAATTATTTCCTGGTAAAGGATGTCAGGGAAGCAGGAGATGGAGAAACTAACATTGAGAATCTATCATGAGCAAGACACTGTCTTGCGCTGCAGAACTAATCAAAGTCTGAACAGAGAACCTCAGTCTCAGGAAGGAACATAGTATGGTTTAGGTCTGTTAGTGAGTGCACAAACTGGAGTTCAAGATAAACTCTTGGAACTCAAAAACTAGTGTTCTTTAAGCGCCTGCCTGGCAAACACAAGGTCCTGAGTTTGATTACTGGTACAAAACAAACAAACAAAAACTAGTGTTATTATCTATTACCTATTACCAACATCCTATTACCCTGAAATTTAATCAGCAGAGATAAAGAGCATTTTTGTTTGTTTGTTTCATTTTTGTTTTGATGGCTGAGTGTAGATTTTTCAGACACACACACACACACACACATATGTGCACATGTATCTACATAGTGTTTTCCTTTGCCACGTTGGAAAAAAAGTTAAAAATGAATGACAAATTTGGGGAAATATGTACAATTCATAACACAAAAGACTAACTTCCTCAATATATAAAAGTCTGCTCCAAATCAATAAGAACATGACAAAGATCCAAAGAAAAAGCAAAAGCAATATAAGGAAAGGGAATACAAATGACTTTAAAACACATGAAAAGTTATTCTACATTACTTATACTAAAAGAAATGCAAATTGAAATCACAAGATACCATTATTCAACTATCAGTTTTCAGATATCAAAAGGTTTTAAATACTGTAATTAGCTCAGAGTGAAGAAAACCAATAGTCATATAAGAGTATGTAAAATGATAATGAGAATACGGTTATTTAGAAATGCAGTCTCATAATGTGTGACACATATGTTCTATAAGATTGTGATGAATACAATTAGTAAACACTGAGCCATTGTTCCTAGCAGGAATACAGTAGCAAATTTGGGGGGCCTCTACTCACAACATTTTCAACAACTTATCAATACATAACCCTTTTTGGAGACTGAATATGGGGACAGAGCTGGGAGGTATGTGTGGTCTCACAGGAGGTGTGTAGGTTACAAGGATCCTTGTAAATCTTTCCTTCTTCCTTCCTTCCCTCCCCTTCCTCTCCTTTCCTTCTTTCTTCTGCAGGAATAACTTAGCTATTGTGGGAGTTCGGTTTCCTTTACACTCTTGTTCTGCTTTTCCACCATGCATGGAGGAGACAGAGGTCCTCAGCAAAAGCCAAGCAGACGCTGCCACTACCCGACCTTGGACTTTCGGCCTCCAGAATCATGTGTGAATAAAATCTCTTTCTTCTATTAAAAATAAATAAGTAAATAATGCTATTTTATGTATATATCTGTTTAAAGAAACTTTCTTGAATACATATTTCTTATAAATAATAAACTTAATGAAGTATTTTTTTATACTATAATACTAACCAAGAAAGACTTAATGTTTTCTTGGTTCTAGGTTGATGTGCCTGAAATGTCTTTGGCTTTCAAAAGTCTTACAATATTAGCCACCATGTTTTTTGCTTTGCTTTATTTTGTTTCCCCAAATTGGTCTTCATTTCATGAATACAGAAATTCAGCTGCTTCCGCATGTTTCACATATCTTCATATTAGAGATATTACCTTAGCACTTTCTGAAGCAGCCTCTCTTACACTTAGAGTCTCCTCTTCCTTTTGTTAGAAGTCCTGCATTGTTCATTCATTAACAATAAATTCACAGCCAAGAGCATAGTGGCTCATGCTTACCCTCGCATTTTCTAAGACACCATTACCCACTTGTACACTAGAACACAAGAAGCACTTTAGCACTACACTTGGGGGTTATTTTAAACAATTAAATCATTAATGAAAAGCAAAAAAAATATGAAAACATGGCACTAAATAGACCAAGGATATATTTACAGTACAAGAGCTGAAATAAGAAGGCATTTGGTCACATTGTTCACTTCCTCTAGGAATATGTGTGTGAGGAGACTCAAAAACGTCACCACTCTAACATCAAATGACTATGAAAATATTCAAAATACTGATGAAAATACAAAATAAATTTTAGCAAGTAGGAAAATTAATAAATATGGAATTTAGGCAGAAGAGCTGAACATTTTTATTCAAATTACATATGGACCTTTGACCTAGCAATTTTATTTCTAAGTACTTATTCTATGGATATGCTCTTACATGCATTAAATATATATGTAAAAATATTAACTGAAGCAATTTTAATTTTCCAGAAACTGAAAACACATTGTTTACTGGTAGACAGATATATGAGGTAACTATGGTACTCTAATGGAATACATACCATGCAATAATTAAAACACAAATGAGGCAGCCTTCCTATGAGCCAGGCTCTGCCATGGGGATCGGGAAGAGACTCAGCAAGAAGACAAACCACACCCTCCCACAGTGCGCAGGCTGGGAAACCAGAAGAGCATCCCCTGACCCCCATAAGCAAATGGCTGATACAGAGCCTTAGGGTGAGATGACAGCAACTGAGGTGAAAGTCATAGCTTCATGTTTGTATTGTTTGATTGACACTGTAGGCCTGAGGCTGGTGGTCTGGGCATCTATTTGGAGAATGGCAGTGTGCATTGTGGCAACAGTGGGGAATTTTCTTCTGTCTTTCTTATGTTTGAAATCCAATGTTTTGTCCCATTTTTTTTAAAAAAGGCTTCTTTTTTTGACATATTTTTGAAATATTGCTGTTCCTGAAAATAGAAGTCAATCAATCATAAATGGAGACAATTTCATTCAAATTGTAAATATCTGTGTTGCAAGAAATTCCAAATTCAGCATGCATTGACACAAGTACATATGTTCTTGCAAAAAAACAATTATGAAAGCCACTAGACATGCTATCAATGGTAGAGGCAGCCCAAAGTGACCATAGTATACTTTCATCTTCTGTGTTGACAGAAAATTTCAGATTTTCCACCCAGTAACAATAATCAATAGAACTGTGACTTAGAGTTCACAATTTAAATGACTGATTTACACTTATACTTTTTTCCTTCTTTTACAAAGTTATAACACGTAGGACAATAACTCCTTAGTCATGGTGGGAAAAAATGAGGAAATAAATGTAAAAATTCTTAATAAAATTCTTGCAAACAGAATCTGACAACACATTAAAAAGATCATAAACTATGATCAAACTGGCTTTATCTCAGAGATGCAAGATATTTCAATATATACAAATCAATAAATGTAATACACCACATAAATAGAAAAAAGGATAAATATCACAAGGTCATCTCAGTAAATGCAAAAAGAGCCTTTGACAAAATTAAACATGGTTTCATAATAAAAGACCCAACATAACTAGGTAAAAAGAATCTTACCTCAGTATAACAAATGCTATAATATGACAAACCCACAGCTAACTTAATGAATGAGGAAAAATTGAAAGTACTTTCCCTAACATCAGGAACAAGACAAGGGTGTCAACTTTTACCACTTCTGTTCCTAACAGTACTTAACTTTAGCCAGAGCAATTAGGCGAGAGAAAGAAATAAAAGCGATACAAATGGCAAAAGAAGAATCAAATTATCCATATTTGTAGATAATATGAACCTTTACTGAGAAGATCTACCAGAAGACTTTTAAGTCTGATAAACAAATTTATCAAAGTGGCAGGATTCAAAAACACACACAAAAAAAACCCAGTAGCTTTTCTATATATGAATAATAAACTTGCTAAGAAATAAATCAGAAACACAACTCAATTCATAACAGTTTTAAAAATATAAGTAGGGGGAACACGGACCAGGGAAAACCAGGAAGGAAGCTAAACCTCTGCATGTGAGCTAGCTGGAGCAAGGAACAGGGAGAACCAAGAAAGAAGCTAAGCGTCCACCTATGAGCCAGCCAGTGTGTGGGCTGTAGAGAGAAAAATAGCCCACAGCTCATGAGCACCCAGCTGATTAGGAGGAACTGTATTGTTTGATTGACTTTGCAAGCCTAAAGCCAGTAGTCTGAGTAACTATTTAGAGGAAAGAAACATGTAATATAGTAACTACTGTAAATTTCCTACTGTCTTATCACTGTTTCAATTCATTTTACTTTTCTGTTTTATTCCATTTAGAATTTTAAAAAAATAAAATGTATAGTAGAAAAAAATAAGTAGGAGTCAACCTAAACAAGGAAGTCAAAGACTTTTTCAATAAAAATTAACACTATATAAAAAAGTGAAGACATTAAAAGATATAAAGACCTCCCTTGTTCACAAATCAGCAGAAATAACATTGTTATAATGGTTGTATTAGCAAAAGCAAACAAGAAACTCAATGATTGCAATCCCCGACAAAATACTAA
>RJWT010033692.1:0-13809 GCA_004365215.1 Cuniculus paca
AGATTCACATTGACAGAAATCATCTATCAAGAAATGATTTTAAAAACCACAATAGACAACACATTACTTATATTATTACTCATTTCTGTGAGTAATCTGGAAATAAGTAGAACATATTTCCACCACTGCTGCCCTGATCCTGACAACCTGGAATGAGGAAGCGCAATGAGGAGTGAGAAAAGGACACTTGATTATGAAGGCTTTCTGATGGTGGCATTTAGGGGTAAAGTGAAGAAAGCCATTTCTCTGGAAAGGTGACTCCCACTTTGCACTTTTAGGAATCCAAGAGTGACAATATCATAAATAATATCAAAATATCATAAATAATAAAATCATATCACAAAATTAGATCATCCATTTTATCAAACAGAACTGGCTCATTTAGACTGAGTTATCTGAAAGAAAACATCTTTATCACTTGTATTCAAGAAAGATCTAATAATGAATATGAAATTAACATTTATTAAACAGCATATGACAGGGAAGGTATGAAACTTGCACTCAAAAAAGAATTTAATACTATCCAAATTATGGGTAACATCATCCTAGTTTGAAAATTATTCTTACAAAAAATTCTTTAAATACAATGACATACACACTATCAAAACATAATATGAAGACAAAAGATACTACAAAAATTGAAAAAAAAAAAGCAGATTTAGTCCAATACTCCTGATATTAAGCTCATCATATGACACATTTATGCTTATTTGGTCAGAAAGAAAAATGACAATCTTGAAAATTTTGGCAAAAAAATAAAATCCAAGAAAGTAATATATCAGATTTGATCAGAAATTGGATAAATGACTACACTAAGTAAAATTAAGAATTCAATGGCTAGGTTTAACAACAGACTAAACAAGATATAGGATCCATGAACTGAAAGATGTCAGAAGAAATTACCTAGAAAGAAATAAAATGATAGTTAACACATAACCAGGGACAAAAGTCAAAGGGGACACAGCGACATCTTGTTAACACAGTTTATTAGAATCACAGAAGAAAGACAGTAAAGCACTAAGTACTTACAAAGGCAAATATGTGAAGAAGCAATCTGTAAAGACACACTCACTGAGAATTTTCCACAAGTGATGAAAAATATCATAAACATTAAAACATCAAAAATTCCTAAGCAGAACATGAATACATTTGTGTGTGCAGGTGCACATGTTTTATATAAATTTCTACTTCTCAACTTGAACATGATAGTGAAACTCTAGCAAAAGGGAAGGGGACTAAGAGAGGGAGAGCAGAAGGAGGGGAAAAAGATGTCAAAAGAATTAGGATGCATCATGCACATGTCCCAACTACCTGCCATGAATGTATTCATGATATATTGTGAACATGTACTAATAAAAAAAAAGCAATAGCAAAAAAAAAAAAAAAAAGAAAGAAAGAAAAGAAAACAGCCAGAGCTAAATTGACAGATTCATTCCAGTAACAACCTTGTGGCTGACATCTTATCTATAACATGAGAGCCAAAGTCAACAGACCTACCAATGTGGTGAAAGAAAATATAGTAACTGATGATCTAGAATCCTACATTCAACAAAAACAGAGTTTTTTACTGGAATAAGGAACAAGATGTAGCCACCATCTTTTGCTGCTTCTATTCAACACAATCCTAGCCAGAACAATTAGGAAAAAAAAAAAAGAAATCTAGAAAGGAAAAAATAAAAAGAAATCAAAGGCATCCAAATTGGAAAGAAAGTAAAATTGTCTCTATGTGTAGATGACATGATCATATACATAGAAAAACCCCAGGTCCACAACAAATGGCTGTTAAAACTAATAATTCAGTAAAATTGTGGGACACTAAAATAATACACAAAAAATCAATAGCATTTCTACACATTAACAACAAACCACCAGAAAAGTAAATAATGCCACTTACAACAGTATCAAAAATAATAAACTACTAAGGAATAAACGTAATCAATGAAGTGACTTTCATACTAAAAACTAAACACTGCAAAAGGAAATCAAAAATGATACAAATAAACACAAAGTTAGCCATGTTCATGGATTGTTAAGAATGAATCATGGTAAAATATCCATATTACTCAAGGTGATCTACAGAGTCAATGTCATCCCTATCAAAATTCTAATAACATTCTAAATAAAAATTTTTTTAAAACTTCCAAAATTCACCTTATACCACAAAGATCCCAAGTACCTAAAACCATCCTGAGAAAGAACAAAGCTAGACACATCACATTTTCAAAAATCTCCCTCCACAAAAGGCTTATGTGTTGAAGGCTTAGACCACAGTGAAATTAATGTTCAGTGGTGAAGCTTTTGGAGTGTTTTGTTTGAAATGAACTGAGAAATGAACCCAGGGCTTTGGACATCCTATACAAGTACTACACTGAGTTACGACCCCAGCCCCACGGGATCATTAGGGCCCTGACTTCATTAATGGTATCATCCACTGATGGGTTCATAATTGAATGGACTATTGGGAGGTTGTGCAAACTGTGGTAGGTGGTGGAAACTGTGGAGGTCACTGGGGTCATGTCCTGGAAAGTGTACCTTGCCCCCACCCCTGTCCTTGTACTCTTTCTCTCCTGCTCTGCTTCCTGGTTGCCATGAAGGGAGCAGCATTCTTCCAGTATACTTCTGCCTTCCCACAGGCCTGAAGCAAAGGGGCTGGCTAGCATGGACTGAAACCCCTGAAAAGAAAACTGAAATCTTTCCACCTTTAAGTTTACTTTCTCAAGTATTTTATCACAGCAACAGAAAACTAATACACACACACACACTCAACTGATCTTTGACGAGGCAACCAAAAATACACCATTAGAAAAAGATAATCTCATCAATATAATGCTGCTGAGACGATTGCATATCCACAAGCAAAACATGTAACTGAACCCCTATCTCAAACCATATACAAAAATTAACTCAAACTATTTTAAAGATACTGAGAACATAAGATCTGAAATTGTAAAACTCCTAGAAAGAAAGAAAAAACTCTATGACATTGGTTTGGTAATGACTTCATGGATCCAACACCACAAGAACAAGCAACAAAGGTAAAAACAGACAAGGGAGGCTACATCAAACAAAACACCTGCAAAGTAAAGGAAACAATCAACAGCATGAAGAGTTAAGTTATGGAATAAGGGAAAATAATTGCAGACCACATAGGAGAATATCCAAAGTGTATAAGAAACTCCTACAACTCAATAGCATGATAATAACAGTAATAATAATAGCTCACTAAGAAATCAGCAAAGAACTTGAGTAGATAATTCTCCAAAGACATTCTAAAGGCCACTAGGTATATGAAAGGCTGTTCTACATTACCAATCATTAGAGAGAGGCAGATCAAAGTTGCAATGAAATATCAGCTCACACATAAGGAGTACTATTATCAAAAAAAAAAAGATGAGGATTGATGAAGATGTAGAGAAATTGCAATCCTTATATATTCCCTTAAATTGTTGATGGGGATGTAGAACAGTGCAGAACTATGGAAAATAACATGGACGTTCCTTTAAAAATTAAAAGAGAGCCAGGCATGGTGGTGCACGCCGGGCCATTTATTAAAACGCCACACTGCAGAGTCTGCCAAAAAAAAAGTATGCACACTTCAGGAAAAGAAACATAGTATGATGTTTTCTCAATAGATGGTGTTACCCTCATATGTGGGACCCTAGAGGATGTTGGATTCCACAGAAAATGTACTAATCTGCCAGCCCTTAGAGAAGAAATTGAAAATGCATGTGTGGCAATCTCAATGACCAAGGTTACCCAAGCAGCAGTTCACCATATCAATAAATGCCTGGAAGCTCATGGTCACCACTTCGAGTACCTCTTGTAATTGTAGAGGCCAAAGGTAACTTGTATTAATCCCATGATGTCTTGATAAATTTGGTATTAAAATATTTATACAGGCTGGGGATTCAGCTCAGTGGCTCAAGCACTTGCCTGGTAAGCGCAAGGTCATGAGTTTGGTCCCCAGTACCAAAAAAAAAAATTTATATGAGTTTTTCTTTTCCTGAAGTCTTTATGCATTTTTTTGCCAGGCTCTGTATTCTATTAAGTGATATACATATGCACACAGGTACATAAGCAATGAAATATTAGCCTTTAAAAAGGAAGGAAATCCTACCACTTACAACATGGAGGACACATGGAGGACACTAAACCTGAGGACACTATGCTAATTGAAATAAGCCAATCTCAGAAGGATAAGTATGATCAATAATACTCAAAGGAGGTATTTAAAATAACCAAAGAAGCAAAGAATAGAACAGGGGTGGCCAACAGCTGGGGAAGGGGGAATCAGAGAAGTGCTGATCAGTAGTTGTAAAATTTTAGTCATGGAAGATACTCAAAAGTCTAAAGATCTGCTGTGCCACACTGTGCCTATAGGAAACTATATTGTACTGTACACCTAAAAATCTTTAAAAGGGTAGAACTCACATTAAATGTTCTCACCACAACAAAATTTTTAAATGTCAATTTTTTGAGACTTTTACTATGTGTCTACTGATACATTTATTATGCATTTGGATTAACATTGACCTTTCCCAAAACATACTAATAACCTTGCACTGACAGCCTTCCTCAGGGAACTTCTTTCTCAAAATTTTCTTCACTATGATCACAAAATTATTCTTTCAAAATGACTTTAAATTCATTTTGTTGCATTCCAAAATGAGAGTAAAATATGTATGTTTAGAACTTGACAGGAAGTGCACTAAATTTATGACTTAATTTGATGAATACTGACACAACTCAACACTCAGTATTCTCGTAAAATAGCGCTCCCTTTACTCAAATTATCTGTTACAACCTTCAGTAAACTGTATCTTCCCTAAAGGAGTCCTCCATACTTCCTGTTAAGCTAAAATTTTTGGCAAATACATACAGCTTTCTCTCATTTTTCAAAATGGTTATGGCTGATTTGTGGAAAATCTGCTTTATGTTTCTGATTTACAGCTGCTGGGGTTTAGATCTAGATGTCCCCCAAGAGTGCCACACTGCCTGGCTACTGGGAAGGTAGGGCCTGTCGGGGGAGGCGGGTCACTGCCTAGAAGGGTATATAGCTCACTGACTGGCTTCTCCCTTCTCTCCCGCTTCCTGACCACTATGATGTGAGCAGCTCTCCTTTGCCCCAGGCCTTTCTGCCATCCGTGTCTAAACTGAATGTGGACTCAGACTTCTGAACAGGGAGCCAAGATAAACCTCTCGTGTAAATTGTGGGTATCAGATATTTTGTCCCAGTCCAATTATGTACTTGTTTCTAAATCTTCTCTTTATTCATTGTCTTAGCCAGAACTTCCAAAACAAGCAAAAGCACAGGTTGAGTGTCCTTTATCTAAAATTCTTGGGGTTAGAACAATTACAAATTCCAATGTTTCTTAGATTTGGGGGCTTTTTCACAGACTTTACCAGCTGAGCACTCAATCCAAAATGCTCTGAAATCTGAAACTTTTTCACTGTTATGCTGATGTTCAAAATGTTTTGGATTTCAGAGCATTCTGGACTTTGGATTTTCAGATTAGGGGCACCTAATATTTTGTTTTCTCCCCCAAATCCTAACCCATACAGTGTTACTCCCATATTCCATGCTTAGGATTGGCCTATATGGACTGCATCTAATTAAATGTAGCCAAAAAAGAGGCATTGGCAAAGATAAATTGGGGGGAGAATAAGGTTAACTAACATCCCTGGGGTCCACTCTATCAGGTCACCTCATGCTGGCAGTTCTACCTCAACTCCTATGAGATCAGTCTCTCCTACAGCTACTGTCACCAAGTTCCAGGAAAAGAACTCTCCTTTCACATCTGCTATATCCCCAGGGCAATTATATTCCAGTTACCCAAACAAAAACCAAAAAACCAAAACTCCCACTTTTGCCTGTGCTCTTGAGGAAAATGGTGAATCACCTTACACATATACAAGATCATCTTACATTCATGTTTAAGGTTCAACATGCAAGTTTTAAATGCAGTATTAATAATACTCTTCCAAATGTTTTAATTATAATTTTATCTCTTTGACATAAGATTCAGGTACTTCTGAACTCATTTAGAGCTTTCTGTTCTACCTCACTGTGCTGAGAAAATGACGCCACCACCACCGACCCCTCAGCCCTCCCAGACCTCCCTGTCCTGCTCTATTTCACTGCCATAGCCTTTTCACCTTCG
Organism: Cuniculus paca; assembly: GCA_004365215.1. Taxonomy (NCBI): domain Eukaryota; kingdom Metazoa; phylum Chordata; class Mammalia; order Rodentia; family Cuniculidae; genus Cuniculus; species Cuniculus paca. Next base: position 6,162 of record RJWT010033692.1, read on the forward strand.
AGCATTCTACACTGTTTATCAGGTGATAGTTTGTCTTCCCCCCACCACGTGTCACCTCCTTGACAGGCAAGTCTTGAACTCACTGAGCGTTCCGAATGCTCAGTAAATCTCTGATAGGTAAATGGAAGAAGTCTGAGTCCATTCCTCATTGCTTCTTACACCACTTTAAATTTTACTATAGCATTCTTTCATAACATTCCTTCCTTAACTCTGAATGCTCTTTTATTTTACTTTAATCTCTTATCTTATCTCATTGCTCGTTACTCATTTCTTATTTCCCTGAATTCATATCATTTTCAAATCAAAACAAATAGCAACTTTACTTGCTTTTCCTTCAGGAATTCCTTACAAACATAAAACTTTTCTTAAACACGTATTTTTTTATGAAGGATAGTTTTGCATAAGCACTGTTTTAATTCTTCCACATCTGTTTCTGAGCCTAGCAGTTGCTCAAAGAGTATAAATCCTGCCTGAGTCTTCCCTTTGCACGGGCAGATGCTTAGAACTGTCCTTGGATCTTCAGCTAAGGGGCCAAGCAGAAGTTCTAGTCCTCCATCTGTGCTTCAGGAGCCTAAAGGAGGAAAGCAGGGTGGGAGAATATTTGGGCCATGGATATCCTCACATGGAATCTCCATCTGTATTGTTAAAGATGACCTTCTCTCATATCTAATTTTCTACTAGGCCCAGCTTCTACTCCACATATGTTCAGCATTCTGCTCAAGGTGCTACTAAATTAGAAGTGCATCAGGGAGAAGAAGATCCACCCTTGGGCCCTCCACTGTAAGTATTTTTGAACAGCTGTCTAAAATTAGAGCATAGGTTTCGACCTGACTTCTTGACTTCAAATATCAGGGAATTTAGATGTGTGGTTCACTTTCCACATCCACAAGTGGACAAGGTGCCTACATATCATTAGAGTGTTGAGTAGTAAGTGTGTGGATACCTCTGAACTGCCCAGAACAGTGTCTATACAGAAAAAAAACCTTAATAAATGCTTACTATTTTTCTCCCGCTCTCTGCATTACCTCCTACTTTTATCTCTATACAACACAGGTTGTTAATAAAAACATGTCAAGATTTCTTTTTGCTTGAAGTGGGTATGATGCACTTTCTCGAATGGGGTTTGTGGGTAAATTTTTCATACAGTCCAAATCCAATACAATCTATGCTGAATGTAGCATGTAAATTTCCCATGTTCCTATATTCTTCTGGTCTATCTACTGGTTTATGGAGTATAGTTACACATCTAGGCCTATAAAAAAAGTGTCTTTCTAAAAGTTCTCTGAAATTATTTAATTAAAATAGAATTCTCATTGATGAATTTTAAAGAATCAGGAATAATTTTCCCTATGTTTTCATCACAGATTTTTACATTACTTAAAACTTAAGAAACCTGGTCTACAATACCAAATTAAGAAGAATTAAAGGACTCACGATGCGCCTGAATTCATGATGCAGCTCTTTGCCCCACAGAAACAATCTCTCCCATCGTCATGATTCATTCCAAGGTTATGGCCCAGCTCATGAGCAACAATGGATGCGAATGTCTCCACAGTGATTTGCCCAAACTACCCAAACACAGGAAGGCAGTAATTAGGTCTCTGGATTAGAAAGGAAGTATTTTGTTTCTCACATTTTTTTTCCACCAAAGGAAATTTATGCACTAAATGTTGACAGCCTGTATGAATCTTGCATCCGGTAAGTCTATACATTTCAGCCTAGTAAGAAAATGGTATGACTCACTGTATCACTGAGGTGGAGATGATGGTGGAGATTGACCCTTTAAGCAATAGATCAATCACTTTAGCCCCAACACACTGATTACTCAAAACAGTTTATGGGAAAACAGGTTGGTGATTCTAACAATTCTTCTGAATAGACTGTTTCCTCATCTACTAAAAGATGCTACTAAACATAATAAAGATTAGGAAAGCTGATGCAGGGTCTACGAAAAGAACACACTTTTTGCTTTAACTGTGTCCTTCATTAATACCCAAAGCACCAGGCAAGGCATATACAGTCCATCAATACTGCTCTTCTGCAGATACCCAAAGCTGGACGTCGAGAACGACATACCACATTGATCCCGCCTGCGTGGCTCCTTGAACACACTGTTCCCACAAAGGCCATTCCTGCAGTCCCGCCGAAGCCTTTCTTTCTAAAGGAAAAGGCAAAAGTTACAAAATGTATTTGTGGAAAAGGGAACACATTACTCCTATTTCTATGGGTAATGTCAAATGGATTGGCAAAACCTACAAAAATGGAAGAAAAATGGCAAAGACAAGTAACAATTTTAAAATGAAAACATAGCACTATCTTTTGTCTTTCCCATGATCAGAAAATGAAACTAACATTACAAATGCATTTTAGAGTTTTTTTCAGACACATGATACTTTTATATACATTAAGCCAAGTTCATTGTTGTTTAAATTTCTAGATGAAAAACTTTCTGAAAATGTATTGCATTTGTTTGCTTGACAAATTTTGATGAGGAGAGTTAAGAAACTCAGGGAATTTACTCACAAGGGAGGCTGCAACATGTGGCACACCGCAAACAGAAGTCACAGGGGTCACCACGCTGTTCCTCAACCTGCCCAACATGGCCTCAGGCTTGACTCCTCCGCTGGAGAGCGCTTTTCCAACACAGCCCCCCAGCTCGCCCCTGCCCTTCTCCTGCAGGTCTTCACTGCAAGTCGTGTCAGTCAGGCTTGACCCAACCAAGTTACCTCAGATTTTGACCTCATCCCTCTGGTACTTTCATATCTACACTTCCTATTTTATTTTTCTTCCTTACCACTCATCATTACTTAACAAATTATATACACATATGCATCTCATTTACAGACACTCTCTACCTCAGAACTTAAGTCCTGGTCTATAAGGATTATAGGATTTCATGTAAGGATTCAAGTAAGGATTTCACGAGAGGAGGTATTTTCATTTATTTTGGTCACTGCCGTGGCCCAGTGTCTAGGGTATACACTGATTAAATATCTTTTAAGTGCATGCATAACTCCTTCTCTGAGGCATCTGATAAGCCCGAAGATGACAAAGCTCCTGACACATGGGATTGCCAAGGAATCACTTCAGCCCACAGTGAACCCCATAGTCCCCAAGACCCACTCATGCATTTGTCTTCCAAAAGGCTTTTGAGTGCCCCATTAACTACAAACAAGTGACCAAAGATCACTAAACATCTAAGAAATGTATTCAACAGAAGAGGGAGAAGAAGAGACCGTATAACAGGGAGAAAGCAGTTTGGCAGACACAGTCGGGAAGGGCACAGTACACACGCCTGATGCTGGCTCCGTTTGGCCTCGTGACTCAGACAGTATCGTCACTGGAATGAGGATACTTGCACGTGCAATTTTACTGCAAATTAATTTAAAAACAGGATTATGGGGCTATAAAAGCCTATTTATTTAGGCATTTTCAGTGTCTTGCTTCAAATCAAGCCAAACTCACAAGAGAAAACCAAGCAAAAAAAACCAAAAAACAAAATAGTAAGAAAAATCAGAGGACCAGGACAAGAAATCCAATAGCCTAGTAAAGGGAATCCTAGGAGAAATGAATAAAAATAAAATAGAAGATGAAATCACCAAAAAAATTTAATAAAAAATCTTAAAACTGAAGGACATCAGTTTCCAGTTTGAAATTACTCACTGAGGACACAGTACAGTAAGTGACAAAAGGCCTAACCATAAACATCATCAGGAAAACTCAGAAGCGAAGATCCTACAGTTTCCACTGACAGTGAAACACTATGGGCCACACACAAAGGACCAGGAATAGGAATGGTTTCATTGTTCACAAGAGTAACACTGGGATCTGCAAGAGGAGCTCAAAGGCAGAGTACTTGTCTAGCAGGTGCAAGGCCCTCGGTTTGATAGGGGGGTTAGTACTACAGGTCAAAAGACAACAGCGCAGTGTCTTCAAAACTGCCCAGAGCTAGGGGTGTAGCTCAGTGCTGTGGCACTTGCCCAGCATGCAACAGTGACTGGGTTACATAGGACATAAATTCAAGAAAGGAGAAGGACATGGGATATAAGGAAGAATCTAACACAGAAGAGAGGTCTCTTTATCATGTCATATCCTGTGGTATCAAACAACTAAGTTTCCTATTTAAATAAATGCAAAAAACCTTGAAAAGGAATTATACATACTTATACATATACATATATATGTCCAGTGCAATAAAATAAGCAAAAATATTTTTCTTATCATTTCATTTGCAGTACTTTTTTTAAAAACCACTTACAGAACTAACTGTGCACTGTCATGTCTCCGACGTGTTATGAGAAACTTCTCCCGCCACTGTACAAAGTTCCCCAACACATCACCAGCACCCCCAGCTATACTGATCAGGTTTCCATTTGTCCAAATCTCCAGTCCAACTAGCACTACTCGAATATTTAACATAATATACATCTAGGAAGAAAAGAGAAATAAAAGTACATAGAATACATTTTAAAATATGAGAAAAATCATTTAACCATGTGAAGTAACATAACTATATAAATTAAGAGCTCCCTTTCCAAAACAGAATCCTTTCTTCAATACAGTGACACCCTTAACTTCTCAGAAGTCTCAAAATGATAACAGAGATTCATAAATGGTAAATAACTGAAATTCAAAAGCCTTTTTATTGCCCATTCTAAAATCTGACAACAATGAAAATTAACTTTTTTGGTTAATTTTGTTCCAAAACTTGTCCTGGAGTAATGCAAGTCTACTCATATTCTGTCCTTATCCCATTGATAAGTTTGGATCCAGACTGTTCCTTGGAAGCTGAAGAGAGGGAGTCTTGGTCTCAGGGTAGTACTATGGAGAGGCAGTAGAACCTAAGAGGTGGGGCCTAGTGGAAGGCCTTGAAGGAACTCTTAAGAATCCTTCCCTTCCTCTTCCTCTCTTTTGCTTCTTGGCAATGAGATGAGTGGTTCTGTTCCACCCTACACTCTTGCCATGATGTGCTATCTCATCACAGGTCATGAGCAATGGGGCCAATGGAACACAGACTTAAACTTTCAAAACTATAAACCAAAATAAATCTTGTATCACTAAAGGTTAATCATGTCAGGTATTTTGTTACAGTGATGGAACACATTTAAGGTAACTATTCATACCTTTCACTGCAGAAATACCAATGAATATCATCACAAAGTGCTATCCCATGATCTTCTTGGAGGTGTTATACATTATAAACCATAAAACCTTTCTAAATTCTTATCTATAATTCTAATCACATCCAAAGATTTCAGATAAAGGACTGTGGAACTCATATCTATTTCATAAAGGTACTGTGAGGGATAAATGAGTTAGTAATACAAAGCGCTTAGCTCTGTTTCTAGTACTTAGCAGAATGTTTCCATTATCATTGTTATCATCATTATCGTTCCTGAGGTTTGTTATCAGGGAGATAAATGCCTTATAGTTAAAACAAGTATCTAACTCTTTATTATCTCCCATGGAATAAAATCCAATATCTAAAACCAAATCACACACACACACACACACACAAAGATTGACATATTACAGTCTCAGGGGAGGAGGCAGCATTATGCAAAACAAGATTCTCTCAATAAAAATTTAAAGATCTTTTCATAAACAACAAAGTGCCTAGGCTTATGGAAAGATGAAGTAGATGCTAATATGAAATATTTCTTTTTTCTCAATCTTTTTTACACTTATATATTCCTTTCAAACACTAAGAAAAGTTACAAGACAAACTAGAAAAAAGATCCTTCAAAGACTGAGTCACATAAGCTTATGATAATCAGAACTCAAAATGAGACAATTTTTAAATTCTGTTCTGAGGCTATGAGAGATAGGGCAGAATAATCCTAGGAGACAGAAAATACAACTTACGCTATCCAAGTAGTTCGCTAAATGAATCATTTCTTCTCTGACAGCAGTCTGATTTCTTCCCATCATATCATACTGTAAAAGCAAAGAAGTCAAATTATTATCATTAATGTAATTTAAGAATAAAAATATCTATAATCTGTTACAATAAAGATAAGAATCTAAATATTTCCTCTGTACTAAAAATTGAGGCATTTAGCTATTTACCAACATTTTGAATCAATAAATCTAAATGATACAATCTAGTGACTAATAGGAATAAAAGGAAAACAGGCCCAAGTGTCAAATGAATACAATGAAGTCTTTATTTTCTTCAAACCGGTGTAACTATAAAATGAGTTTTCCTCTAAATGTTGTTTTTATTCACTTTAAGGCAAATATGTTTTCAAGCATTTCACAAACATAGCTTTAAATAATCAAAATGCATAGATAAAGGAATAAAAAGCAATCTAAAAGATGTCCTGACCCTTTCACCTCTTAGGCTAATGACGTTACCAATAAACCACTTCTAAACTCTAAACTAAAATAATTATAAGATCATTATAGCTAACGATGGCACATTGAAGAATTACATATGAATAAAAATGTATATAAAAGTTTGACCCTATTTAAGCAAAATAATTGATACAGCTTCTTTTGAGTCCCAAATTCCAATGTCTATTTGAACATTATTTTATACAACCAACATACTAACCAAAAGAAAACTTTAAAAAAAATTTTATAACTTTGTTCTATGATAAAATGTATCAGAATATATCACTTCATCAAACAGGAATGTTACTGTGATTCTCCTACACAAGAAAAAAAATTAATACATTTGACAGGGCTTGATAGAAATGGAACCACTTTTATCTTAAACCATTTTCTACCTGTATATTACAAATCTGGAGACAGCAATCGAGAAAAGAGTTTTAAAACTCTATTTTTGATAATTAGATATGCCTAAATAGCATGCATTCAAAATAGTCACCTACAAGGTACATCTGTAAACAAGTATACTCCACTTAAGAGGACTCTAACGCCCACAAAAATACATCATCATGTTTCTCATACTAATATGCTAACTGGAATATGTTTTGCTGTTTACATTTTCCTTGTAAAACTTTGTAACCATTATTTGTTAACATTCGGCAGGAGTATGACTTCTAGCAGACAATCTGAGCAGTGTTTTGATGATGGACCATCGGCTACAAGACAGATAGGATAAGACACTGACACCCAGTAGCTGGAGGAAATTACAGGTATTAGAATTAGGACCCACTACTCCCACTTCAAGGCCATTTTAATTGGCCTTCTGGGTGTTCAACAACCAAGGTGCAGAGACTAAATCTAAGAAAGATCAAAGGGCAGAGAGAACAGCCAATATTTTGGCCCTTGTCCTTCATGGTTAGCCAGAACCTGGGCTCATGAAGCCTCACTGAAAAGACCCCGCAAGTCCAGTGAGTCACCCAACCTCTTGGGCAGGGGACCGTTGGACCCAGAGACAGGAGTCCACCAACGTGCACTCTGTAAAAAACAGGGTCACCAGAAAGGGAAATGTCCTCATGCTTCCAAGGGAAACCATATGATCAAACAAGAATGTGGCCCATCCTGACAGGACACAGCTAACAGGAAAAAAACTGGGGAAGCCAAAAGGTTCATCAAGTGTAACCCAAGGAGCTTGACTGACCTAAGCCATAAAAATGGTGGTTAAGTCTGATTGCCTACTCTGTACTAACACCCAACAGGAAAGTACAACCCGAGCAAACAGTTAATAATAATAAGAATAATATTTAAATGAAGAGGA
>RJWT010033693.1:0-13850 GCA_004365215.1 Cuniculus paca
CCCGTCACCTGCCAGAAGAGCAGCGGGAGCTGGGCAGGGTGGTGCACACCCTAGCACTCGGGAGGCTGAAACAGGGGGATCAGTGCGAGATTTCGTTGTTTGAGACTGGGTCTCTGTGGGCCTCCGTCTCCTCATCTGTAAAGCACTTTACAGAGACTTAGGGTTCAGTCTTATGGCCCCAGTGGGTCTGGAACCCCAGGAAACAGCTGGCCCCAAGCAGCTGCCTGTAGCAACCCCAGGGCCCAAGGCCTCCCAGGCCCCTGCGCACCCCGAACCCGAGGCCCCCCTCCTCTTTTCACGTCCCAGGGGTCCTCTTGCCCCCTCTGTCCCTCTCCCGAACCCTCTTCTCCCCACCCAGCCTGTTCCAGCCCAAGAGGCCCCCAGGGAGGGCAGCTGGGCCTCTGCCACCCCCTGCCTCCCCTGCAGCCCCGGCCTCCTGGGACACTCCGCTCCATTGTCTGGCCAGCTGCTGCACAGTCTGATGTCACCCCTGGACACTGGGGCCAGACAGCAGGGACTGGAGGGACCTGGGCAGCGAAAGGACAGCAACTCACATCCCGTGGCAGTGTCCTTCCCACGCCTGTCCCCTTACAGCACGGCCCAGGTGAGGGTTTGCTGTGTGACAGGCGCTGGGTGCCACCTCTGGTCTTCTCTGTGGCACCTGTGGGAGGCAGAATGCTGCTCGTAGGTGGACATCGAACAGGGGCATGAGGGACTCACCAGGGCCACACTGCTGCCGAGGGGCAGAGCCAAGGTTCCTGAGGCCTGTGCTGTGCTGTCTGGCCTTGTGTGACACATGCTCACACATGTGCACTACTCCAGGCCGGGTGGCATGGAGCCCACTGGACCAGGACGCAGGTCTTTGCTGTCCGCTGACCACGCACCCTGTGCCTGGCCGGGTGACCCGTATTTCAGTGGCGCACATGGCCTCGGCCTAGATTCCTGAGCGAGACGTCAGCCTGGCGCCTGCTCATCCTCCAAGCCTGGGCTCCTTGGGGAGCCACCGCGCCCCTGGCTGCCTGGGCCTCTTTTCTGCATCTGCCCCTGAGCTCGCAGTGATCCACATCCCAGCGGTTGCCCAGGAGGGGTCTGCAGGTGGACTCTGGTGTGTGGCCACGTGGAGCGACTGCAGGGCCGGGTGGGGCTTCTCTGGGGTTCCCTCTTCCTTTCCCTGCAGTCTCCCCAGCTCCCCACCACCACCACCACCACCACGAGTGATTAATACAGTTGGGAGGGTGGCAGGGCTCGGCCCCATTCCGGGCTGTGCCCTCATTCTGGAATGTGCCCTGAGGTCACGCCCGTCAGGGCTGTGTCTGGGATGAGACGTGAGCTGCCACGGCACTGCTGAGCGAGAGGGGGGGAAGTGGGGGGCGGGCAGGACCCTCCCTGCCTGGGAGACCCTCGGTGCTTCTCTGTCAAGGTCAGGCTGGAGTCCCTGTGTTCACCTGGGACACGGAACCCTGGCTCCAGGACATTGGCCACTCTCGGGCCAGCACAGAGAAGGGCACAGCTCCGACGTGGCCCAGCCTAGGCTGCTCCCCGGAACCTCAGAAACGAGGAGGTGGACAGTTCTTAGAGCCCTGCCAGGACTCTGCTGGAATGAAGACAGACCCATCCGACCGTTGGCCGCCCGATTTGGAGAGAGGGGCACATCCAACGTGTTCTCCCTAATCCTCAGAGTTTATTCTCGCGGTACAGGGGATCGAACCCAGGGCTCACGTGTGCCGGGCAAGCCTTCTACCTCTACTGAGCTGCAGCCCTAGCTCTTTTTAAATTTTGTTTTGAAACAGAATCAGATTGGCTTCGAACTTGCCATTCTCCCGCCTCAGCCTCCAAAGTAGCTGGGATGACAGGCGTGCGCCACCACGCCCGATGTTATTTCCCCTATTTTACAGATGCTGAATTTGAAGCTCTGTGGGTTTAATGTCAGCTTGCCCAAAGTCACAGGCTTAATGAATGAACAGCCCAGTTCCTTCCTGCCCGGACCCGTCGCTAGTGCAGGCCCCTCGCACAGCAGCAAGCGGAGCTTAGCCAGCTGGGGAAGGCCGAGGAGCCGAGGACCGCCCTCCCGAGAAGGCTTGCAAAAGCTCACACAGCCGCGCTCTCCCACGGACTCAGCAGTGGGCACCTGTACACAGATTCAAATGGAATGAGGTCGAAAGTTCGGTCCCCTGGCTGCACTAGCCACAGCTCATGTGCCACATCACGGCTAGAGGCTGCTCTCCTGGGCAACACAGACACAGAATATTTCCGTCACTGAGTCGGTGTGGTGGTGCACAACTGTCATCCCAGCACTCAGGAGGCTGAGGCAGGAAGATTCTTGCTGAGTTCAAGGCCAGCCTGAACTACATAGTGAGACCCTGTCTCAAGAAACAAGAGATTTCTGATGGTCTTCCTCAGCTCCCCAGAGTTCCAGAAGAGGTAGACAAATGCCTACTCACACACACACACACACACACACTGCAGACTTGGTTGTGTGGTTGGTGGCCCAGCAAGCAGAAAATAGTGTTGGGTACAGAGAGGGAACCTGGAGACCTCCCTGAAGACCGGAAGAGCTTTCTCCTCCCTCCACTCCCAGCCCCAGTTCTGAGACTCCTTAGAGCAAGTGCCACCCCACCTCCCTGCACCACAGCGGGCAGCAGGATAGAAGGGAGCCCCAGCCGGTGCCCTGGAGTGGCCGACAACAGGAGACCGATCCTGCGAGCTTACAGGGGAAGGTGGTGTTTAGGACTGAGAGGCAGGACTAGGACATGGGTGCCCTTTACCAATTAGATGCCATGGTGGCCAAGTTGGTAATTTCCTTTTGTGAGTGCGTAGTGTGGTACTAAGGATTGAACTTGTGGCTTCTCAATGAGCTACATCCCCAGCCATTTTAGGTTTTTCTGTTGTTGTTGCTTTGAGATAGAGCCTTTCTAAATCACTAACGTTGCCTAGGCTGGGCTCAAACTTAGGATCTTTCTGCCTTAGCCTCCCAGAGTGTTGGGATTTCAGTGGGGTCCCACCATGCCCCGATGATAATTTCCATTTTAAGAGCTAACAACACTTCATACACACTCGACATGCGTTGTATCATTATCTACAAGACTGCGATGTGTATTTAATATTTTCCTCATTTCAGATAAACTGAAACAGGCTTAGGGGAACGGGACACTTTGCCTAAATTTCCTGGTTAAGCAGGAAACCTACATGGGGTTCTTAACTACAGGGATGGTATCTTCTACCATATATTTTTTTTGTGTGTGTGTGGTTTTTGTTTTGTTTTGTGAGACAAGGTCTCATGATGTAGCCCAGGCTGGCCTCAAACTTGCAGGGATCCTCCTGCTTCAGCCTCCCAAAGATTACACATGTGCCAACATACCTGGCCCACCATAGATTTAAGAATAGTCAAGAATGGAAGCCAGCAGTGGTTGGAAATGCCAGTAATCCCAAGAACCCAAGGCAGAGGGTTGAATTCAAGGCCAGCTCTGGTTACAAAATGCGATCAAGGTCAGACTGAAGTACACAGTGAGACACTGTCTCAAAAAAACAAAACAGGGCTGGGGATATAGCTCAGCAGCATAAGCGCCTGCCTGGCAAGCACAGGTCCTGAGTTCGATACTCAGTACCGAAAAACCCCACAAAAATTAGTTTCTTCTTTTGCCAGGCATGGTGGCACATACCTGTAATCCTAGCATTTGGAATGGTGAGACTGGAAGATTGTTGTGAGTTAAAGGCCATCCTGACATAGTGAGACCCTCTCTCAAAAAAAAAAAAAAAAGAGAGAGAGAGAATAGTTTCTTCTTTCATGTTTGCTTCCTCCTTTCTTCCTGCTAATCCACCAGGAAGTCTGACTGCCTGGAACTTGTATGAAAAAAGGCATGCTCAAAGCCAGCTGACCTCCCCCTCACAGTGTGGGGAAAGGGATTATGCCTAATACTTTGCATGTCTCATACACTCCTCACACCAACCCAAACGAGGAGAATTTTTCACAGGGCACAGTGGTGCACGCCTGCAGTCTCAGCACTCAGGAGGCTGAGGCAGGAGGATTGCTTTGAGTTTGACGCCTGCTTGGTCTACATAGTAAGACCCTGTCTCAAAAACCCCCAAAAAACAAGAACAAAAAACCACAAACAAACCAAAAAGGTAGCCTTTCTCAATCCTCCTTTACCGATAGGAAACACAGGCCCAAATCGTTTTGATTAACAGGACACAGCTATGCAAGGGATTCAAGTTAAGAGTCCCCCGGAAGCCCACACTTGATCTCGTGCAGTGTCGTGGAGGGAGGCGACCCGGAGGCTCAGGACAGCGTCCTCCTGAGTTCCCAGGCGTTGCCCAGGATCTGGAGGGGGCTGGGGCCCAGGTGGCGCGCAGGCACCTGGCCAGCTGGGGTGGCATTTCCAGCGGGCGAGAGATGCGTGCTCGGCCACCGAGGAAACGCAGTTTCCGTGCGCTTTCCAGACCCGAGAGCTTCGTCCTGGGATTTGCACTCCAGCTGGGAACTGTGTCCAGGTGCCCGGTAGCCAAAGGCGGAGCGCGAACCGCTGAGCTGCGCGCAGACCTGTGCTGGCGCGAGCTGTGACAACCAGGGTGAGCCGTGGGGCGGCCTGAGGGCCGCAGTGCACACGCGCAGAGCGCACACGCAGTGCACACACGCGCAGAGCGCACACGCAGAGCACACACGCTGTGCGCACACGCACACACGCACAGCGCACACGCACGGCCCACACGCAGGGCCCACACGCAGAGCACGCACACCAGCGCGGCTGGGGCCCGGCGCCCGAGGTGGGAAAGCCGAGGCGGCGGCCCCTAGGGGGCGCGGCGAGCCGAGCAGGCTTCTGGCGCCGGCCCGTCCGGAAAGGCGGGAGCCGGAGCCGGCGCTTACGCAACCTCCGCCTTCCTGCGCTGCGCCGCCGCCCTTGGCCGCCTCACCTGCGCGCCCGGCCACTCGGTCCGGCGCGGTGACCGCGGAAGCCCGCACCCACCTGCGCGTCGCGGGGGCCCCTGCCGAGCGCGGGCCAGAGGGGAGCTGAGACGTCCGGGCGCGAAGGCAGCCGCTCCGGGAGCGACGCACGGGCTTCCTGCTTTGCGCCCGACTTCGGGTCCCCGCCCCGCCGCGGCTCGCGACCTTTCGGCCTGCGTGGCCTGCGCTCGAGCCGCGCGCCGCCCTGGGAGCTGGGGCGTGCGCACCTGCCGTACCCCGGGCGCCAGCCCAGCAGGCGCTCGCTGTGCCGAGTGGACAGACAGACAGACAGACAGACACAGCGCCTGCTTAATCCTGGCTGCCCACATTTGAGAAGGGACTTAGGGACAAGAATGGAACTGAAGCCGGGCGTCATCCCAGCACTCCGGAGGCCGAGGCAGGAGGCTCGCCGCGAGTTGGGGGCCAGCCTGGCTACATAGTGAGTTCAAGGCCAGCCTGGACTAGGTAGCCAGACCCTGTCTCAAATAACCAACCAAACAAACAAACAAAAACGGAATCTGAGCCGGGAGCAGCCACTTGGACCAACATAGCCCTTGGGCTATCACAGTCCCAGGACCGAAGACTTTAGTATAAAGTCCCCTCTCAGAGCCGGCCCCTGCGGCCAGCAGTAGCGATGCAGTGCATGAGCCGGCTCGCAGCCTCCGAGCCTCGCGTCTTTAGCAGGCCTCCCCGTCCTGGCTGTGTCTGGAGGATGTGAAGCCAGGTGGGTCACTCAGCCCTCACTCAGTGGCGGGAGCCCAGCACCACGTGCGTCTGGGGTGGTCAGGGGTGGCTCCTTTATGAAGTCGCTTGCAGAGGGCAGCCAGAGGCGCTGTACCGGCCGATGGCCACTATCATGTTCTCCAGAAATGGAACCCCTCGGTCACATCCTGGCTCTTCAGGGGCTGTGACTGTGTGGTAAGCCTGGCTCGATCTCTTCATCTGCAAACGGAGGAAACAGCACAACCTTCAGAGGGTTGTTGAAGTGAGTTAGAATGCGTAAATGCTGGGCCGGGTGTGGGGCACTGGTCGTTCAGGCACTTGGGAGGCTGAGGCAGGAGAATTGCCATGAGTTCGAGGCCAGCCTAGGCCACATAGTGAGACAAACGAAAAAAGCGTAAGTGCTCAGAGTGCTGCCTAGCATGTAGTAAATGCTACTTAGGTGCTGCCATTACTATTGTTGTGAATCTAGCTGCCCCTTCCAGTGTCGAAGTCACCGTCCTTCAAGCAGGAGCACACACCTACTTCAGAATCCGGGAGGAAGCCCACACTGGTCAGGAAACTGCAGCACTGCAGTAATCCTGGGCCAGGTGCTTGTCCTGGCCTCAAAGCCTTCACCAAGGGAAACTGGTCTCCCTGGGGAGTCCTAGTATAACGGATGCAGAGACCATCTCCTCTGCAGTCCTGTCCTCCATTCTGAGGCTCCAAAGCCATGGCGACCCCCCTGCCTCAGCCTCCCTAGTGCTGGGAACACGGTGTGCACCACCATGCCCAGTTCCCAGTCCCCTTTTCCTGGCAGATGTTCCTAGGAGGTGGATTTTACCTCCACCTCTTTATTCCTTTTACAAAAGAACTTTGAACTTTTGTAGTTCAGGTAATAAGAGACTCCTTCCAAAACACATTTCTTCCTAAGTTACCTCAAGTTATGCCTGTAATCCTAGCTCTAGGGAGCCTGAGGCAGGAGGCTCCCCATGAGTTCAAAGCAAGCCTGAACTAAGTAGCAAGACCCTCTGTCAAAAAAAAAAAAAAAAAAGGATTCATAGGACCGTGCAACTGTCTGTCTACCTATTTATTTATTTTTCAGATAGGATCTTGCTATGTAGTTCAGGCTGGCCTTGAACTCCTGGCAATCCTCCTGCCTCAGCCTCCTGAGCACTACGATGATAGGTGTGTGCCACCGTAATTCCATTTCTTAAGCCAAGTTGCTGACACTGGCTGAGTTCCCTGTGTCGGCATCCAGAAATCATCCCCATGTCCCCATTTGCTGGAAACCGGGCTAGCCTGACGCCACACGCTTCTCGTAGTTTCCTCCTGACCCTCTCTGGAAGCCAGCATCTGGCATTGAAGGTTGTGCCGCCCCACCTCCGGCGTCCAGAAGGGTCGATGGCACCGTTTCCCAGTTTTCTCAGCCGTGCTGAGGCAGGGAGGGAAGAGTGGTCCAGAGCCACTGGCTGAAGGGCGTGGGGAGAGCCAGCGTCTAAAAATAGCCTCGACCCGGTGGCTGCGGAGGAAGCCGCGAAGACGCAGGGGCGCCGCCTCCCTGCGCTTGTCAGTGCGGCTTTCCCCCGTGGTTTCGGCCGCGCTGGAGGAGCGCGTAGACCGAAGGGATGCGACCTGCGGGATATGCCAGGGTTTGTCTAAAAATATTAGACACCTGTTCTGTGTTCTGCACACTGGTCATATTTTGTCAGTGAAGTAAGTCCTCGCAACGCCAGGCGGAATGCGTTTCTCTTTCCAAGGGCTCAGTGTTTTTCCCTTCTGCCGCGCACACCTCCTCCTCCTTTCTACCCGCGGGAATAGGCAGGGAGCACCATGCACTGCCCCCTGCCCACATGAGCCGCATTTGAGCTCCTCCTATTCCGGGGCCAGCCGTGTTGAGACAGTGACTGTGCCGTTTTTCTCAACGGCACCGGCACTTTCATTTATTTTAGTTTTAATTTTTGTTTGGCCTCGAACTCACAGTGATCCTCCTGCCTCAGCCTCCCCACGGTTTAGAGTGTAGGCCTGCCTGGCTTTGCTTCACTTTTCTGATTTCGAAGGGCAGCCAATGTGGCCAAAATTGTGGACTTCGTTGCTGTCAGTATGATAACCCTTTCAGGACCTGTGTTCTGGTCACTGATGACTTTATCAGGCAGTGGTAGAGGTTCTCATAGCTCCCAGGAATTAAGCTGGTATCACTGCACACTGTGCAGATGAGTAAACTGGTCCATCTGAGCCAAGCTGCTTCAGGTGAATTGATTAATCAAGGAATTAGATGTATGATTTCAAAGAGCCTCTAGAGCCAGCGGCGGTGGCACATGCTTGAAATCCCAGCACTTGAGAGGCTGAAGCAGGAGGATTACCTTGAGTTTGAGGCCAGCCTAGGCTACGTAGCAAGACCCTGTGTCAAACAAACAAATAGTCTTCAGGTATGACATGCCTCCTGATTAAATGTGTTCTTCTGAAGTTGAGGAATTGTGAGATAGTCTCAAAATTCTAACATATGCATAGCGAGTCTTCTAAAATAGAACATCTTACATATCTCAAATATTGAGAAATGGAAAGATGCTTACTACTTCCAAGTCAGATTTCATTAATAACAAGACTGACGGCTCAGTTTAAACTCCAAAAGCCCATTTAAAAGTTCAACAGTATTTGGTTCAATCAAAGTCTGACTAATCCAAAAATGTAATTGTAAAAATATAAATCATAGGCAACTTGGTATATTAATCCATACATAAACCACAGAAATTTTTTTGAAAATGGGCTTTCCGGTTTATTGTGCATTTTAAGCATGTTCAGAACATCAATAATAAAAGGTGTATAAATTAGCTGGGCCTGGTGGTACATTCCTGTAATTCCAGCACTCTGGGAGGCTGAGGCAGGAAGATTGCAAGTTTGGAGCAAAGGAAAATTGCAAATTTGAGTCCAGCATGGGCAACTGAAGGACTTAGCAAGAAGCTGTCTCAAAATAATGATGATGATGATAATGATGATAATAATCATAAAAGGGCTGGGGATGTAGCTCAGTGCAAAGGTCCTGGGTTCAAACCCCAGTACTACCACAAAAAACAAAAAATGTACATACATTCATCCATAATAGATTATACTTCTAGAATGGAACTTTATTTTTCCAGTACTGGAGATTGAACCCAGGCCTTCATGCATGCTGAGCTATATCCTTAGCCCTAAATCTACAATATTTAGGCCCAGGGAATCATTCAGTATTTCTAAAATAAGAAAAGTAATTATGGGACTGAATTAAGAAAGTGAACAAAATTAGAGCATTGGTGTAACTTAGTGATTTCTGAGCACATTTCTAGATGGCCTATGATTATAGTTTATGGCCAGTGGAAATATAAAGTGTCTCTCTCCAAATGCCCTGATTCCTGAGCATGGTGCTGTGACTTGGATACAGGGTCTCCTGGAGCGTGTGTGCAGGTGCCCTGTTGGGAGGTGCTGTGCACATTTAAGGGGTGGGGCCTGTGGGGAGACCCTTGGGGATCCTGGAACCCCAGCCTGTCCTGTCTCTCGCTTCTCCCTGGCTCATGGTTTGACAGTTTCGCTAACAGGCACTTCCCACGATAGCCAACAGGTGCCTACACCACAGACCGCCCACTCTGACTTAAGACTGGACAAAGAGGACATTAATAGGCCTTTTCTCCTTATAAGTTAATTGCCCCAGGCATTTTGATATAGTAATGCAAAACTGCTCGATACCCATGGGTAATATGATAGCCTTCCACCGTACCCTTCCCACTACACTTCTGTGGAAATTGTACGAGGCTTGTGGCTAATAGATCAAAAATGGATTTATTCCCCTAGATTCAAATCAGAATACTAACCGACCAGAGGGGAACAAAGCATAGGGCTTTGGAGAGGGAATGCTAAAGCGACTACTCGAGTTTGAATCCCAGTCTGCTGCTTCTTGGCCATGAGGGCTTGGGCGAATTAAGGCTTTTGTGCCTCAGTCCCCTCCCCCAAGCCCCACCTGGTCTATAAATTGCTTAGAACCATGCTTGGCACATAATATTCTATGAGTATTTGTTAAATGAATCATTTACAAGATTTAAAAAAATGGCTTCGACAAACACGTGTCCTAAGTTTCCAATTGCATGCACACAGATATTAAGTCTGGATCCTCCAGACAAGAATATAGAATCTCCCAGTGTACTGCAAACACCAGGAACCCTGACTGGGTGTGATGGCACACACCTGGGGTCCCTGCACTCGGGAGACTGAGGCACGAGGATCGCCGTGAGTTCAAGGCCAGCCTGGGCTACATAATGAGTTCAAAACCCACATAGCGAGACCCTGTCTCAAAAATAATAAACAAAAAAACCTCAACTCTGATCCTGAATGATCTCCTGGCCCAGATGGATTAAACTTCTGCTAACTGGCGTACTAAACTTTGTACTGGGTTTCGTTCAGCAAGGACGGCTTCGCATACTTGTCTTCAGGAGGGCTGTTTTCCTTGCATCCATTCACACATCAGAGCTGTTCTCCAGCTTCTATCAAAAGCTCACATCCCGCCGGGCGTGGTGATGCACTTCTGTAATCCCAGCACTGGGGAGGCTGAGACAGGAGGATCGTCTCAAGTTTGAGACCAGCCTGGGCTACAAAGTGAGCCCAAGGCCAGCCTGAACGGCATAGTGAGACCCTGTCTCAAAATGACAAAAAAAAAAAAAAAAAAGCACGCATCCTGCCGGCCCAGGATGGACAGCCACCCTCTCTCTCCACCTGCGGATTCTGCGTGCATGAATTCAAACTACCACAGGCAGAAAATATTTGAAGAAAATGTTTTTGTGGCGTTGTTTCCTAAACGATACAGTCTGAAAGCTCTTCCCTTGTGTTTAGATTGTGTTAGGGATTGTAAATAACCTAGAAATGAATTTAATTTCAAGAGAGGATGCACATAGGTTGAATGCAGGTAAATACTAGGCCTTTTTACATTAGAGACTTGAGCACCCCCAGATTTTGGTGTCTGCCGTGGGCCCTGAACCCCTCTCCCATCACTGTACACTGGGCGGACCGTGCCTGCGGGCTCCCCTTGTCGGTGTAGGGAATGGCTGTGAGGAAGCTCTGCGATCATTTTACCTCATTAGCTGAATGCTAATAAAAAAGACACACTTTTTCCTTGTATGTTACCATGACTTTCAGGCTGCACCAGCTGTCACCAAATAGGCTTCAGGTAGAGGCCCGGAGCGATGGCCCAGAGCAGAGAAAGATTCAGGACTAAGATGTAAGCTTTTTTATGATAGACAAAGGCACTTTAAAACGTTTTTCCATTCCTAATGAGCAGAAAGGCATGAAAACAGGGGCTTTGTTCATTCTCTATTTAAAAAAAATATTCCTCAAGGACAGCAAGCTCAGACTAAGTTTTCATGAAAACAGTGAAGATAAAATGTGAGTCAGTGAGGCCCCTGGGCCACACGCATGTGACGAATGTGTACCACGACGGCACTGGATCCCCAAGAGCTCAAACTTGCACACAGTAATCCCCGTACTGAAAAGCCGAATGTGGATCAGCGTAGGCCTGTTCCAAATCCTACTGTGGACACAGTCTGTCTGGCTGCCTCGCTCTGATTTGCACAAGAGGATGTTGATTCCTGGAGCCTTTCTCCACTTCCAGCAGTTTTCCTGCCATGACTTCACCGTGTCTCTAGCAGCCGGGGTCTAGAACTATTCCTGTCCAGCTTTGGTGAAAGATCACAGGGCCCAGACTGCAGAGGGCGGCAGAGCAGGCACGGTGGCCCCTGGTGTCCCAATGCGTCTTCCTAGCCTCATTCTGTCTGCCAAAGCCTCACCATGGAGCCGACCAAAAGGCCTGGCTCTGTTATTTCCAGGGCTTGTCTCCTTCAGACCTCTTGTTGCTCACCACTGCATGGCTAAGTGACAAAAGGCTTTTGTGGACTGGTATTCAAACACTCGCTGGAGACCAGATTTATTTCACTGGGAACCCACACAGCGCTGCTTTCTTACTATGAAACTAGAGTTGTTTCTCATTTCCAGTTTAACAGTTTTCTCACCAGTGCGGCATTAATGCTGGGTTAGTGGACATTCCAACAGTAAAATGATTCATTGAAAGGTGTTAATTTATTAGTTTTAAAAAAATCCAACTTGACAGGCCAGAAACCAATCCTTCAGACCTCAAACCAGCTGGGTGTTCGTTCCAGCACTTAGGAGGGAGGCTGAGGCAGGAGGATCACCTCGAATTCAAGGCCAGCCTGGATTAGTGAGACACAGTACAAAAGAACGGAAACCGCAAAACCTCAGCTAGCAGAGTTGGATACCACTTGCAAAAAACATTTTGCTAAGAAAAAGAACACAGATAACTAACATTTAATGACCTGTCCAAATGTGAAGACTCAGGTGGCAAGTTCTCTGGCCTCGTACTAAACTGTAAGGATTAGAAAACAGACCTAAATCTTTTTAGTTAGGCAAGCTGCTCTGTCCCAGCAAGTTTTGAGTTACTCATCTCCCATGCAAAAGCAGAAATGTGATCCCACGGTCTCTCCACATGCATTTCAAGTAAATTCTCTCAGATTACAAGCGAATTTCATATTCTTGGTGCTCTTGAAGATGTCAGCATGACATTTAAAAAATTTGCTATAAAATAAGCTTAACACACTATGTCTACCATGGAAAGGGAGACATGGAGTGATGAGGGTTGTTAAAAATAAAGCCGTCCCTGACTGCAAAGCCAGAGTTCAATTCCTATTGCGACAGTAAACAGGCAGGGAGGAGTCATGCCGCATGCCTGTAACCCTAGCACTTGGGAGGCTGAGGCAGGAGGATTGTGAGTTCGAGGCCAGCTACATAGGGAGACCCTGCTCAAAACAAAAACCAAAGCTGTTCCAAGGGTTGGCAAGGTGACACGGTTTTGGTGGCACAACTGTGTATGAGGCAGACTACTCTCGGTTAATGCAGAGAACAGCTGCTTTTCACGATTCCCTTGTGAGCCAATGGGTAAGATCTTTCTTCATCAGCATTTACAACACATTTTCAACCAAAGGGCTTTCTTAAAAACAAAGACCACGTGACAGGCAGTTTTAATTTTAAAGAATTTTAATACAAACTTAATATAAACTATTTCAGTCCCTCTTAACATGTAAGACACTGACTCAAAATACTTTTATACCGTTTTTTCAAGTATTGCACAATATAGGTACAAAATTAATATTTACGATTACATTTTCTTCCATAATATATAGCAAAAATCTTTAAACCTTTAACAGAAAATACATTTTTTTTGAAAAAGCAAATATTCGTACATTTTTAATTCCACCACTAAAGGAATATCCTGTACACAATTTTGAGAATAGTTGATGTCTTTAAGATGGATATTTTACAATTTCAGTAAAAAAAATACAACATGAAGCTGCTGCTCTCACAGATCACTGTAGTAAAAAGATATAAATGCAATACCGTGTCGTAGAAACAATATATATATCCTCTGATATTTTACAAACTTTGTACTAAATTAAATTATACAATTAGAAAAGACCAATAAACCCACTTATTAGTGCCAATTTTTTATAAAAAAAAAAAATCAGCCATGTCCTTGCTCTATCTTAAATACTGTAAGAGGCCATATCTGAGCGGATACTTTAAAATATACAGTCAGTATAAAATAACTTTGTGCTTGGTTGGCAAATGAAAAATGACACGTTTTATTTTTGTAACCAAGCCTGAATGTATCCTTACTACAAGCTTAAAAGAAAAAAAAAAAAAATCTCAAGGAGGTTTCCAAGAAAAAAAAAAAAATTCCCCCTTGGGCCCGTGCATTTGAACTCGTACAATGCATTTCTCTCGTTTTCTTTTTAGTTAGCCATGACAGGCTGGAACTGCTGGTTAGAATACTGCATGTTATTTAAGCTAAAATTCAAGCCATCTACAAAAGACTTCTCGTTGAGGCCTCCGTAGGCCGCAAACACATCAAAGGCATTGCTGTACTGGAGAGGACTGAGGTTACAGGGGCTGTCACCTGGGAACATTCCATTGGTACTGCTACCTTGACCCTGCATACTGGGGAAGATAAATTCCTTGGCATTGGGGGAGAGCGCGGAGGACTTCTGCTGCTGGGGCTGCTGCGGCGGTGGTGGTGGGGGCGGTGGCTGGGACGGTGGCAGCTGCGGCTGCTGCTGCTGCGGTGGCTGTTGCTGCGGCTGCGGTGGCTGCTGCGGTGGTGGCGGCTGCTGTGGGCTCCCCA
>RJWT010033694.1:0-13713 GCA_004365215.1 Cuniculus paca
GCAGCTGCCTAGTAAGAGCCAGCGGCTGGTCTTGGCAGGTTCACAGGTCCTGAGCGAGACCCTGGATGGTGCCATAAATGTGTCCCGTGCACCATTATTCCTCACCGTGGGAGCTGGGCTGACATCCCTGGGGCAGCCAAGGCAGCACCACCGCTGGCCACCTCAGAGCACGGCCTTGTGGCCAGGGAAGACCCAGAGCTGCCAGGAGAGGAAAGGGCTTAGCACGTCTCCACTGCCAGCTGGAGACCAGCCCCAGGGTCCAAGGCAGTGACACCAGCGTATTTGTTGTCATTAACGCACCCGAATCTGGACTTGGAGAAGAGCCAGGCCTCAAAAGTGCAGGAACACGGACACCTACCCAGGAGCTACCAGAGGCCCCTGCTGTGTGAAGAGAACTTCATTCCACACCCTCAGTTTTACAAAGAGCTCCCCACTTTCCACTCTCCAGTCAGCAGTGTAGAGAGGCCCTGGAAGAAAGATGGCCTTCACGAAAGGGAAGTTCACAGCTCCAGGTCCCTGAAGCATAGCCTAGAAGGAGGGGGCATGGGCGCCAGGTGGGCATGTTCTCCTAGCACCCAAGACACCTCACCTTGTCAGCTGAGACATGGGCAGGGGCTCCAGTGCAGCTGCTTGAGTCTCAGGGTGTCGCTGACCTTGATAATCCTCAGCAGGGTCCAGGCATCCAGAGCTGATGTTTTTCCCTTGAATATTCGTGCATGGTTTAGATCTAAAGTGTCCCCCCACCGAGCAGTCTCATGGGTTTAGAGGTGGGGCTTTCAGTAATCGAATCATGGAAGCACTATTCTTACCCTCATATCCTTCCATGAGCTCACAGTGGAATGCTAGGAGGGGCAGCCTGGTCAGCAGAGGTGGGTGACCTGTGGGGTGTATTCTTATAGCTGGCTTCCCCCTTCTACTTGCTGGCTGCCATAGTTTGAGCAGCTTTCCTCTGTCATGCTTTCACTGTGCTGTTTGTGCCTTGGAGCCAGCTGACTGTGGACTGAATCCACTGAAACTGTGAGTCAAACAAACCTCTCTTCCTTTAAATTACAGGTGCCTGGTATTTTGTCCCAGCAACAGGAAAGTGATTAATACAATGTGTTAATAGATACCATCTATGCCCATTCAATTAAGATAAGATCTTTTATGAAATACCTCTTTGAGTGCTGAGTGAAATGAGGAAAAAAAATTGGTTAATGTGGACTAAGCAGTTTATAATGTAGCAATTACCATTAAACAAATTGGGACTTGGCCCTTCCTATGAAGGATGGTGAGTGCTTAAATATATTGCCTCATTCAAGAGTCACCCCATGACTCCAAGAATGGCATTAGGATCCCCACTTTATAGATAAGGAGACTGGGACTCAAAGTCATAGTGAAAAAGAAGCAGATGGAATTGAAATCTAAACCTATGTAACTGCAAACTCTAGTCCGTGTGGATGGCACAGAGATCTTCAGATATGATTCCTGCCCTCCAGCAGGTCCCTGTTGCGTGGAGAGTTGGCCACAGAAACAACTGGCTTCAATACAAGTGCAGGATGAAAGGGCACTAAGTGAATATGAAAGTTATTTCCAAGGACCTAGAATTTTTCAGAATCAACAGGACTTTAAAGGTTTGATAAGTTGTCAACCTGAGGTCCCCTGATAGAGCCTCAAAACAGAGAATCAGACAAATGGACAAACAAACAAAAACCAAAGTAGGAATGGGTTTCCTTGGTGACCAAGGACATGTCTCCTGCAGCCACCAGAGGCAGCCAAATCCTTCCTCATGGCAGGGAGCTTCTTTCAAATTCAGCTGGAGAGAAATAAGCCTGCCATGCCTTCTTCCATTCAATGTTTCACCAGGAACAATGTCACATGAGCTTTAACACCCTGGCATTGTGAATGGGTTGAATAGTGTCCCCTCCCAAGTTAATGTCCACTCAGAAGCCATGGACATGACCTTATTTGGAAATAGGGTCTTTGTGAATGTCATCAAGTTCAAGTGAGAACATCCTACATGAGGATGGCCCTAAATTCGATACGATCGGGGCCCTCACATGGGGACAATAAATTTATGTTATTGCAAACCATTCAGGATACAATACTTTATCATAATAGTAGGCCCTAGTAGACCAAGACCTGGGAAGATAGTTTCTGAGCATCTCTTATTTGGAAAAGATGATTTAGGTGGAGATAACAGTTTGTATGAGCTGGGTCATTGTAAAGATAGTGGGCAGTGGCCCCTCTTACTGCCGTCACTGCCACTACCCCAGGCCATGGGTTGCAGACAGAGCAAAACATCTCTTTCTGTGGCCCTGAGCTCTCAGACAAGTTGCCCAAGGTGCAACTAAGCCTGCTTCTCTATTTCTCACAGGTAACAAGGCCTTTCTTGTGGGCCCAATAGTAACAATCCCTTTACACACATTCACAGAGACGGAGTAGTTACGAGCCCTGGTCTTCTGTGTAAATGGAAACAACCTTTCCATAACACCTTAAAAATATGCATCCATTTTGACCAGCAGTGCCAGTAGGAATCTATCCTACAGAAATAACTGGCTAGTATTTATATAGAAAAACATTGTGGGACAGAATGGGGTTTTTTTTCTCTCTCTCTCTTTCTTCATCTCTTCCTGGTGATGACACATATCCATCTCCTTTTGGGACTATACACAGGCCAAGCTAGAGTGACAGAAAGGCCTTTTGCAATAAGCCACAGAGAAAAAGAAAAGGGTTAGGAGCCCCTTTAGGACAATGGTTGTGCTTACAGCAAGTGACTTTTGCAGGATGAAGTCGGAAGTGCACGGACACTAACCTGGAAACAGCACCATGGAGAGCTGCTTCTCTTCCTCCCTCTTTCCACAGTTGAACACAGGGGAGACAAGATGGCCCAAAGGCTGACAAGCAGGGGCAAAGTCAAAGAGAAGGAAGTAGGATGGAGTCCCAGGAGCCCAGGGCCAAAGGCCCCTGCTCTTCCTCCTGAGAGTTGGGTGCAGGGCCCTCCTGGCTCACTCCTGCCCTCGCCATTGGAGAGTTCTGGCTCATTAATTCTGGCTCTGTGCTGTCCCACGGGTAGAGTTGGAACTCTTGACACCAACGGTAGGGATTTAGATGGAAAAGGATGGAACAGACATACACCGGCTCTCACAGCCTAGATGGCTGCATCACAAATACAGATGAGAGTGAGGAGCGAGGCAAGGGGGACACCGGCTTTGGGTTTGGGATCTGGACAGTCCCAGAGCTTTCATGGGGAGTTCCTCCGAAGGTGCTACCTGAGCAAAGAGAAATCAGGCCTCAGTGATGTACAGTGTGTGACAGCAGGTCCCTTAGGAGACCCTGGGACTAGAACAACCAGGTGCCCTCCTCGTGTGGAAGGACATGGGGCTCATGAGAGGAGTCGTCATAGAGAGTTTAAGGGGAAATGGGGAGCACTTCGATCATGCTTTTACTCCAAAGAAGGAAAACTATTTTTAAAAATTAGGAAAGCAGTAGGCTTTGAGAACCAAGAGAGGCCCAGAAAGCAGGTGTCTGGGTCTGTCCGACAGCGGGGACCCCTGAGGAGGCAGGCAGGACCCTGAGGATGGGAGCCTGAAAATGAGTCCCTGTGCTGCTGCCCTGCGCACTCGACCCCCAACCCTAGTCTGTCCCATTTGCAGCATTGAGGCAGAACCAATGCTCCCGGGCATTGTAACGCTACCTCTCTGCAGGAGCCCTCAGGGAACTTGCCAGCTGCTGGCCTGGGGCTTCTGCTGCCAGGAGCCTCTACTGATCCCTTTGCATCCTTTATACCTTAGCCTGCTGGGGGTGGCACCTGGCCTGGGCTACAAGGCACCCTCCTGCCCACCTGGGGGCTTGCAGGGACACCTGCCACCAGGGCAGAGGAAACTCCCTGGACCTCCCCATGGTGACTGCTGATTTTGGGGTGGTGTTCTCGCCAGAGAGAAACACCACAAGGGACTGTGCAAGAGGTCGCTATGTACTCTAGGTGTAGTGGAACCTGGGCCTGGCTCTCCTCTGTGGTTTTCTGAGGCCAGGCTTCTAGTGGAGGGTAAGATGGGAATATAGGAAAGGCTACCCAACCCACGGTTCCTTCACCCCTAAGATTACTGCAGAAAAGATCTCAGGGTATGCAGAGTTCTCACGAAGAAAGGCAGCAGCCTAGGAAGGCCTGGCAGACATCAGGCCATACTGAGCTGCCCACTGGAAGGGGTAGAAAGAAGACTTAGGCTTCCTGTCTCTGAGGGTCTTCTCAGACATGAAAGGTATGGGGTAAATCCAGGCATTATCCTAACAAATCTGAACACGCCATTTGCCTAGAGGCCATGACTGTAGGCCTCAGGGCTCTTCTGGAACCAGAGAGAGACTAGGAAGGGTCCCCACCCACCACTAGCAACATCATCACTATCAGCAGCAGCACCAACAACACCGTTACCACCACCATTACCATCGCTACCGGAACACCCCAACACAAACACCAGCCCTGCAGGCTTGAGACGGGCTGGTTACACGCCAAGCCTCTGCCTCCCTCTCCTTCCCACCAAATACTGTGCTGACACCATAGTTATCTTAAATTCAAATGTAACCGGGGTCCCCATACTTGTCATTGCTAACTCTGGCAGCTCTGTGTGGGAGACAACTGGAAGAGGCCAGGTGAGAGAGGTGAAGGCTGTTGGGGTTGTGGATGGATGGAGGTGGAAGAGGAGGACAAATCCAGGGCATCCTTGGCTTGGAGAACTGGTGGATCATGGTGTCATATCAAGATGTCAAGATAGGTCAACCGGAAGAGCAGATTGGAGAGGTGTTGCATTTGAGATGCTTGTTAAATGCCAAGATGGGATGTCATAAGACAGTGGGACACATTAGTGTGGGATTCAGGAGAGAGGAAGACAGAGCTGGAATCTGATGGTACTGGATGATGGTCACCAGGAAGCGCGTTCAATTGAAGACTTTGAGGGCCAAGAACTGGGCTCCTAGTTACACCAAGGAGTCAGGTGAGGCAGGTAAGGGTGACATTGCCCAGGACAGCCGCCAACTATCTCACTCAACTAAATGAACATCTCTGAGTATCTCGGCACCTCTATTTTGAGACTTGCAGGGAAACATTCATTGAGCCCTGGTATAAACTCACATGTTGCAAAGGTAATTCCCATGTCATTTCAATCTTACTACAGTTAGGTGATCACTCTTATCACCATTAAAACAGTTTTTAACAGTGAGGCTCAGACAGGCTTAAATAATTTCCCCAGACCACAACTTGACCTCCTGAGATTTAAACTCAGGTTTGCCTGGTTCCAAAACATCTGCTCTGTGCCACGTCTTGTTTATTTTATGTGTCTCTACTTGACCAGTTGGCCCGATCCTTTCCAGGTGCGACTTTTCCTCATCCCTCTACATATCGCTCTGTGTCTCCCATGGTGCTGGGCACATCGCTGGCACTTGCTGAGTAATATTTTGGCTTTGATGGGTGAGGGCACCACCCCCTTGGGTAGGGTCAGCCAGGGCATGATGCTTACAAAATTGTCACAGAAATTCCAAGAGTGTATTGCTTTTTCTTTCCAAGAGAGTGGGAATAATTCTTAGCTGCTCTGCCTCAATTCCACTCCAAACACAGAGTGACCAGTTAGTGCCAAAGTCTACCCAACAGCCCTGGGCTTCCCTGGCAGAGAGCAGAAGAAAGCGGGTTTAGAAGGTTCCGTGCCTATGCCCCAAAGAGAGTTAAAGCCACAGAAGGTCTAAGAAAGATTACTCCAGCTCCTGCCCTTTGCATTTTGCTCAGATAGGGAAGCCCCTGTGAGGTCTGTGTGTGGGACGTTACCTCTCACTTGTCCTCCTATCCTGTTCCTGGAATAGAAATCAATGCACCTGACACATCTCCCTTGGGAGTTCTGGCAGAGCAAGGTGAGAAGAGGATGGGTCTGTCCTCAGTAATAACTACCTGTCATTCACGGATGTACTCACTACACAAGAGTGCAGTTCTAGGAAACTTACGGTTGATACATTGTGTCAACTTGAGCAGTTTAGAAGTTTACCTGAGAGACTCAGCAGGGAGCCAGGGTTCTTACTTTGTAAATATCCTCATCCTGTACAAACAGGGCAAGGACATTTTGTGAGTGTTAGACTGGTCCTGAAGGGGGGCAGGGACCTGTGTACAATATAAGGGAAGAGAGGAGGCTTGCCTTGCTCCCTTTTGCTCTGGCTGCTGCCTTGAAGTGTTGCCCCAGTGCCATGCCACCCTGCCTTGGAGCCAGCTGATTATGGACTGAAATCTCCAGAAACTGTAAGCTAAATAAACCTTTCCTCGCTTCACTTTGGGTGTCAGGTAACCAAGACAGCAACTCACATGGCCGAGTCGGTGACTGCCTGACCACAGCACTACGAAGTGTGTTGTGCGATCCCTTCCACTTTATAGAGGAGGATGCTAAGGAACAGTAATTGGGATAATTTGCCTGAGGTCACAGCCAGCAGCAAAGGCAAGATGCGTGCCCTGGCAGTCCGACCGTACCGACCGTGCCTTGAACACTGAGCACTAAATCCTGCCTCGGACCAGGAGGCTCAGGTAGGAGAAGCCCCACACTCCAATCCTCTCCATCCATCACCCTGGCCCCGACCCCCAGCGGGGACCATAGACCAGAACAGGCAACTCCTCCGAGTCTCAGTTTCCTCATCCAGAGAAAGAATTGCTTTCTGGAATCCTTAGTGATAAGGATTAGACAACATACATGTGAAAATCTTTGACAACTCTGAAGCACAAGGCAGAGGCAGAGGACAAGTGAGCTAACTAATGAACAGATAAGCCCAGGGCAGGGCTGATGAACTTTCTGAAAAGGGCCAGTCAGCAGCTGTTTTAGGCATTACAGACCATACAGCCTCATTCACACTAACTCAGCCTGCCACCGTAGGGTGAGAGTGGCCAGTCGCTGACGTCATGTAAACGAGTAAGTGCTGCCGTGTCCCAGTAAAGCTTTCCTGACAAAAACAGGTGGTGGGCTAGCTAAACATGGCCCTTTGTCTGGAAGAAGAACTCCAGTGAGATGTGGCTGAGATGTGTCCTCTGCTCTATCCTCCCTAAATAATGGAAGAATTTGGCCCAGGACCCACTTGTCAGATGCATGTCAACTGCCTCTGCACCTCTGTTCTTCTCGGTCCATGAGAGGTCAGGGCATGATGGGGACAAGGTGGAGTCTTTTGGGGTGAAGGAGTCAGGTTGTCAAAGTTCTCTTGATCCTCCCTGACTCCCTCTTCCTGACTGACTCCCTGGACCTAGTGTAAGACTGGGGTGCTCCCACTGGGGAAGCTTAATAGATGGGGTGCCCAGAAGAGCTGCGTGGGATATAGGGAAGGGATTCATGCTTCTCAGGTGAGAGTAATCTGAACTCTAAGGAAAAGACTACGGGGCTTCTGAGGGTGACCCCACTTCACCTCACAGGACACAAGGGTAGAGTGCGTACATGGACTAGTGCGCCACCGGTCACATCCTCCTGGGAACCGCGCATGCGGCGGCAGGTGATGGAATGGGGGTTGGGTCGGGACAGTGGCTCAAACATGACTCTGGCACAAGGCTAAAAGGGAAAGCTAAGAAACAGAGCCAAGTTGATCCAACAGGCCGCAATCCTCAGCAGGGACCTGTGTGGTGACATTTTGCTGGGATCACTGACAACTGCATTAAAGTTGAAGCCGCAACAAAACCAACAAGCTCAGCTGTACTGACCCAGAATGGACAATGTGTCCTTTGAAGAGATCTGGGGCTGGGTGGGAGGAGAATGGACCTGATCACGGAGGCCGCCTTGGCAGTGCATCCCTGGGGCAGGGTCCCTGCGTCACTGTGAGTCCTCTCCAGAAAGGCTCATGCAAATTCAGCCTGCACCAACATCCAGGGCCCAGGTCACAGCTGCCCCAGTCCAGTGTGCGCTGGCCTGGCCACACTGCACCAGGAATGGTGTCTACTACTCAGCTTGGGGAGAGGGTGGCCGTTACGTTTAGTCCACGCCTTAATGGAGCCCCTGCCACGCATGTAGCCCTAGGAGCACCAAGACAAGCAAAAGCGCTGCCGCAAGCTGCAAGGGGAGCCGGACCCTAAACCAGTCATCTCAGTGTAGTGCAGCAAGGTGTGAAGAACGAGGCTCCCGCATACGGAGATTCTCCAACCTGGTCCAAGGAGCGCCACTGTGGGAAGGAATGGCCCGCTCAGTCTGCGTTTTCGCC
Organism: Cuniculus paca; assembly: GCA_004365215.1. Classification (NCBI taxonomy): domain Eukaryota; kingdom Metazoa; phylum Chordata; class Mammalia; order Rodentia; family Cuniculidae; genus Cuniculus; species Cuniculus paca. Next base: position 8,182 of record RJWT010033694.1, read on the forward strand.
TCGCTGACAAGTAGTCACGGGGATGAGGATGGAGCCTTGTCAAGCTGCCTGGGAGAAGAACTAGAAACAGCACAAGAGAGGTTCGGGGGACAAGGAGGACAATCCTGTGGCTCCTGGCTGTTCCTCCGTGGAAGCATGATATTCTGTCTGCGTGGGAAGTCATCACGGGAGTTCTTGTGTTGTCAGGGAGACTGCTGTACAGGACATGCTCTGAGGTCCCTTCCAAGGCTGGGTCTCAGTGCCATGAGTGGGGCTGGCACCCAGCGCTGGCTCAAGCACTCTCCCCGTTTGGAGAGAATCGCAGCATTGGAAATGCTGGCCTGTTTCTTGGCTCACTGAGCCCTGAGTTGTCACAGCCAGTCCAGGACCCCTCAGACGATGTTTCTGGGCTCCCCTGTGTGTTGATTAGGAACAGGGGGTGCGGGCATGCACTGTGCCAAGCTCAGCATCTCTACTCACAGACAGTCGAGGGAGCTCAGGCTAAACAAGCAGCCTCCAGTCTTTTGTTATCCTGAAAGCAAAATCCCTCCAACTGTGTTAAGAACAATGTCTTGGTTACTTTTCTTTGGTTGCTGAGACAAAATACCGGACACCCAAAATTAAGGAAGGGAAGGTTTATTTCTTATAGTTTGGAGGTTTCAGTCGATATCCAGTTGGCTCCAAAGAAGGGTGATGTGGCTGAGGGGGCAGCTGTTCATGGCAGCTCACAAGGGGCAAGAGCAAAACAGGGCAGAAGAGCAGTAACAGAGACCCCCAAAACATGCCTTCTTCCCTCCCTTATATAGTATGCAGGTTCCACCTCTGGATGGGTGCAGCACTCACACTGATAATCCCAGTGCTAATCCCAGTGCTAATCCCAGCACTATACCCAGCACCAACCCCAGCACTAGGCAATGAATCAATCACAAATGCTAGATTCAGCTGCTTCCATGACTACATGAGGCTTGTGGGGGGCTACTTATATACAAACCATAACAAACAATGTCTCATATTTACTGAGTTCTTTTTAGTGCCAGGGACTAAAAGTTTTCCTGTATTAGTCTAATCTTCACAGCAATCCTATAGGATGCATATCATTTTACAAATGAGGAAACCAAGGGCTTTAGAGGCAACCTTATTTGCCCTCAGGTGGTAGACCCATTCCATAGCACAGTCTAGATTTGAACCTAGAAGTTTAGCCTGAAAGCCCAGAGCCTGAAGGAAATTCAGTGTGATTCTCTTAGAATGTTTGACACTCAAGAAAAAGACGAGAACTATCATTTAGCCTGTTGTTTTTTTTAGACCTACAGCTTGTGTCTCATTAGTGAATTGTGAAATAAATGGATGGGCTGTGGTCATTTAAAAAATAAGTATAACAGAGCAGAACACATTTAAATATTACCTCAGTCATGTTTACATGTGTCCACTATTGTGATGTAAAATGCATCTAGATGGTGGTCAGAAAAGACGCACAGCTCTTATCCAACATGCTTATTTTCACAAGTGAGTGCACTAATAATCCAATGAGAAAGTTATGTTCCCAAAATTGTGGAGTATTAGCAGATGAGTTGAGACTAAATCTCAGTTTATATTATCAAGCCATTACCAAACCCAATTGACTGTAAAGAAAGCCAGTAAAAAGAATTAGTAGGGCCAAAGATGTAGCTCAGGGGTAGAGTGCTTGCCTTGCGTGTACAACACTCTGTGTTCAATTCTCGGTACTGGAAAAAAGAATAATGATAATACTCAATAACAGTGATAGTGTCACTGCTAGTGATAACAACAGTAATGACAACTGCTGCTTCCATGGTGCTATGCACCAGCTCTTTTTCCAAGTGCCTTAGAGATATTAGCTTATTTAACGCAGTACATCCTGGCAAGGCAGGTAGAAACCTGACTTACTCTATTGTCAGACAGAGGAACTCAGGTCCAGAAATATCAGGAAACTTAGCTAATATCACATAGTGATGGAGAAGCCAGGATCAAGCCCAGATAGCCTGGTGCTAAAATGCAGTCTCATACCAGAATAAAGTACTGCATAATCTCCTCTGGCCTAATATTCCTTCTGAATGCTGTAATGTCAGTACAGACACTATGATGAGTGGGTATTAATATAATTCATTACACATAGATTTCTTCTCCTAGCCAAATGTCCTTGCGACAATTCAGTTTTCACATCCTTTAGATACTTGATTAAACTGAAATAATCTTTTTTTCAAAGATGTTTCTAAGCACCTCATCTCTATCATTCCTTCCTTCATTCATTCATTCGCATACTTAAAACATCATGCACTTAAAGAATCAAATAGAACAGGCAGAATTTTTTTAAGGTAAAACTGCACAAGACCCTTCCTTGTCCCAAAAAAGACCAAGGCAGCTCACACAAAGTGCACTAAGCAGAGACAATGAGGCAAAGGCAGAACAGGGCCAGGAACGAGGCTCACGCACAGATACTTTCCCACACAGGCTGTAGGCTCGCTATGGATGGGCACAGAGCTGGCTCTTGGCTTTCCTTTAGTTACCTGTGAATCCACGCATGGTGCAATGGCCAGCAACTGACTCTCCGATTGTGTTGATTACCTCCTTCAAAGAGATTTTAATAACTTACATTCACAGCCTCAAGGTGAAGAGAAACTAATTCCTCAAGAAGTGTGACCCTCCTTCTCCAACCGAGACAAAAACCAATTTCTCACAGGTCCTCTGAAATCAACGTTCAGTAACATCATGAACAAGGCCCTGGATGGCATCCTTGCGATAACCACAAGGATGAAATGTCATGGGGTTGTTTCTGACGAGTGTCCCAAGGAAGCCCAATGGGATCATACTCTGATTTCCAGCATGCATGACAGATTCAGAATCTAGAGTATGAAGGATGTGGGCTCTCAGCATAGTGTTCTCTAAGGGTAGAGTCCAGGGACTGACCTGCTTGAAACAAGGTGATCAAAAAAAGAAGACTTTTAATTCAAATGACATTTAGACAATTCTTCCTAGGCTGAGCTGTCTCCAAGACTCCAGCCCTCAGGAACTGGGATTTCCTTTGCATTATTTAGCATGCAGCATGAGCTACATCATATTGCCTGTGTGTGTGCGTGTGTGTGTGTGTGTGTGTGTCTCATTTAAAATCCATCCCATCTTACGACTTCATAGTCCCAGGCCTTGTCCCTTTGTCTGTACCACCAGGCACTCATATACAAGTTAAGTCCTTGTTGAAGATGACAATGATGATGACTGACTGTTACTGCTAAAAAAAAGAGTCAAATAAACGTGTGAGAGGACACCCCCTCATCTCACCAGGAACTCCACCTGGTCCAGTTTCTCCATCTATAGCTATAATACTGAATATCCCCCCAAACTAGGTCCTTTATGTTAGCACAGGAAAGGGAAGGAAGAGACAATTCCTGATGACTGCACTTTGTCACTGCAGTAGAATCCCAAAATAGTCATGGAGGCCTCCTCTGCCCCTTTAACTCCACCACAGAGAACATCTTGCCTTAAGTGCTACTTGGCAACTTCCTGACCACACAACTATCCAAGCACAAGTCTCTTGTTCATGAGCTTAAACCCAATGGTCTGTGCTGTCTACAATGAATCTTAAACAAAACAAAAACATAATAACGTAATGAGGAACTACCAGTGAGATAACTGACAAAATGTGTTGAAGAGAAAAAAGAAAAATTTGGAGGAGGAAGGAATTGACTGTGGCAGTCCCCCTGGAGACAATGGAAAGCTGTGAACTGAGGGGATGGGAAGGGATAGGATGGGATGGGACAGGATGGGATGGTGCTGTCTAGGGACAGCTCCTGGGAAGATGCTGGTCAGGAACAGATGGTTAGATGGGAGGCAGAAAGGCCAACTGAGGGAATCACTGGAGTGATGGCTGAATTAATCTTCTGATGAGGGAGCTAGGGCAACGCAGAGACAGAAGGTATAATGTTTGCTTTTTATTTTGAATATCTGGGCAAGGAGATGACTCATAAGAAATCCTGAGGAGCTTTTAAGAGTGATATTTTCACACAATGAGGTTATAAGTTTTGAATATTGGAACAGTGAGAGCATGCATACTCCAATGAGATGTTGCCAATCAGCTATGAGATACGGTACTTGTCACAATGGATAATTTTGTTGCCTAGTAGTAGGATATATGAGATTTGTGGTGACAGGTTTTGAACTTTAAGAGTGACTCAAATGGATGTCTTGGGCAAGATGACTTCTCTGGAGCATGGACAACAAGAGAAGGGAGCTCCCACCACAGGAATCCAACAGAGGGCCAGGCCAGCTCTGGTTCACCCTTAACCATGGATGTCTGCCATCTTGATATCTGAGGGAAGGGAGCATCACTGGAGGTTTCCAGTCAGGTCTGAAGAATCCTTCCTAAGACCAGGCAGAGCCCCCTGCAGGAATAGGAGACTTGTCTCCCAGGTACCCCTACCTATGGGACAGGTAGTGTGAACGCTAGTCTCTCATTCGTCATCCCCACCATGCCTCTCCCAGAGGCCAGCATCGTTTCCAGACAACAACCTGGGGAGGTGATAGTGACTGCACACCAGAACCAAGGGATGAAGTATGACGCATTTCCTCATGTCAGTTCCAATCCTTCCCAATCTTTCACTCATGCTGACAGTGCGGTGCCCAGAAATTTAGATCTGAAGATGACTATAAGATCGAGAAAAACATCTTCCCCTGTTTTCCACCTGGAATGACTAAAGGACACGGGGAAACATTTTCATGAAATTGGGAAACCATGTTTCATCCTCCTTTCCGACACTTGCAAAATGTCATCGTAAATCCCATTCAACCTCCAAGCCAGGGAAAGCCTTTGTGTGTCATGTTGGACTGCTTGAATAGTAAAAAAAAAAATCCTCTCCTCTATTTTGAATGGAAATCTGTCTCTTTCTAATTTCCACTTATTGGTCCTAGCTCTGCCCTGAGGTCACACAGGATAGTCGCTCTTTCCCACGTGGAAACCCTTCAGACACCAGAAGAGAACTTTCCTCGCCTGGAAGTCTCCTCTTCCTCAGGTGATGCTGTTGTAATGTTGAAGGCCTCTGTCTCAAGGCCTTCACCAGCCCTGTCCCTCCCTCTAGACCCCTTTCATCACCTAAAAGTTCCTGGTCTGCAGAGCAGTTGTAACACCATTGTCTAGTTTCCCTGCTGGGTTGAAATGCTTTCCAAACATTCCAGAAATTTGTTATGGCCCTGGCAGCCAAACCCACAAAACCCAGCTCCTAAGCTCTCACTGAGAAACCCAAGAACATGTTCAAATCATCCTGCGTCTGGCTCGGCCCATGACAGACCTGCTGGACATCGTCCTTTGGTCCCCAGGATGAATCATGAGATTCTCCTATTGTTGCTGTTGGCTGTCCCCCACCCCTTGCCGCAGGTCAGTGGTTGTTGAGACAGATGGCCCGCCTGGTCCCCTGAGCGCAGAGACCTGAAGGCACAGCCACACTGTGTATGCTATTACAACGCCCAAGCGACTAGACCTTCTTGACGGAGAGTGAATCTCAACCAGGGAGGTCCGGGGCATCTCCAACAAAGGGTCATCTGTAGGGG
>RJWT010033695.1:0-13848 GCA_004365215.1 Cuniculus paca
AAAAAGAAATTTTTCTTTTAAAAATATGTTGCTGATTATTGGTTTTTTTGGTGACTTTTACTTTATAATTTATAAGGGAAAGGTTGTTTGAGATTTTATTTAACTGTGATATCTTTATATGACTTTTTTATATCAGGTTAAAATGACTTAATGGATTGTGGAATAGAATTCCTTCCTTATAATGTATATATATATATATATATATATATATATATATATATATATATATGTGTGTGTGTGTGTGTGTGTGTGTATTGTGGGTTTTTTTGTATTGTGGTTTTACAATCTCCTTAAATAAGACTTCTCTGGCTAAGGTAAGCCTGCCTGACTCAGAGCTAGCCATTCTGAGACATAGCAAAGCACTCAGGCAGTAGCATGCCTCTGATGTGCCAACTGAGCAGTCCAGAGCCAGAGCTCCTCTACCTGTCCCCTTCACTTCAGCAGACTGGTTTCCTTTCATCTCAGCCTGAGGTCTGCCTCAGCATTTGTATTAGAACTGTTCTGTTAGGAACAATTTCTTTCAAGTTTTTTTTTTTACCAGTTTTTCAAGGACAGTTTTTACTAGATATAGAATTCTTGGATGATTTTCTTTTCTCTTTTAGAATTTTAAGTACATCATACTACTTGTCTCCATGGCTTCTGATGAGAAGTCAAATAATCTCACTGTGAATTATCTGCTTTTCATGAATAATTTAGCTCTTATTTAAAGATTCTGACTTCAGATTCAAAAGTTTGATTAGGAAGTATAGGAGAGTAAATGGAAAAATTAATATTTTTCATCATTCTATCATACTAAGGAAGATCTTCAGGTCTTTTATTGGCTATTAAATATTCTTTCTACACCTCTCAATTTCTCACATCTTTTTGAAATGCCCATTGTAGCTATTTTAATACAGTTAAGGATGTTACACAGATCTTTAAAGTTTGCTCAACTGGAGTATAGTTTTATTTCTATTCCTCAAATTAGATAAATTTCTCTATAAGTTTCCAGACTCTCTTAGCAAATATAATGTTCAGTTGAGCTTCTCTAATAATTTTTTAAAATTCTGTTGTGGTATTTTTCACCTTATAATTTGGATCTGAATTTGTCTAAAAATAGATATTTATTAATATTATCTATTTTCTTCAATATGCTTAGACTATATGTTTTTAGAGATTGTTATTCTTTTTTTAACATATTTAAAGCTCATGATTTCAAATTTTTGTCAAAGACGTTCAGTCATTTGACTTCGTCAGGAAATCTTTCTATCAAGCTACATTTGACATATCAATAGCCCTATTCTCCTGTTTCTTTGCATACATTGCATGTTTTTACTTAATTTGTGGGAGAAGTTGGGAATTTTAAATTATATAAAGTGAAAACTTTTGAAAACAGACATTTTTTTTTATCCTGCAATCTGATTTTCAGTTTTGCTGTTCACTGTTACACTTAGTACTCTTTATTTAGTGATTTCCCTGAGCTAATTACATCAAATCTATATCCACATTTTTGTGACCATACAATCTTCCCTCAGGTATTGGAGTAGTCACCATAACGACAGATATTCCAACCATCTGCTTTGGGGTGTTGTGTGTGTCTGACACATCTGCCGCTGTCAGGTAGAGAATTAACAACTCTGCCATAGCATATATTTTTGTTTGCTCAGACATTTATTGCCAATTATGAGAGATTAGCACTTTCTGAAGCCTTTCTGGGACTTTTATATATAATTCTGAATTCCCAGGAATATGCCAAAGATTTAAAAATTCCTCTACTAACAGTTCCTGTTATTAATTTGGATAAGAAACTTGTTAGGCTTAATTATTATTTCCGCTTCAGACAGCTAAAGCATTAAGTAATTACAACTGATGTTTTTTGACAAACACCCCAGGGAAAAGATTGCCCTAAACAGACTCAATCAGATTAAATATAATGTATAAACTTTGTAGTTTCCAGTATACTTCCAGACATATCAAATAATGACAATTATTTTGACCTAGAATTTTGAAACCTCCCAACCTACTCTTCTCCTCCACAAACTGATAGGGTCTTAGTTTTCAATTGATTGTGAAGCTGGATTTTTGAAGCTACTGTAGAACTGAGAAAAAGTTGATAGAAATAAAAAAATGAAATCTCCATTGCCAATGGTAGTTACATAGACTCAGTTGCTTTTCTTGAAGAAATGTAATGTGTGCTGTTAAAAAAATTTAGTTAATTTCTAGATATAGGTGAATGTGAAAATTTTTGTCAGAGTTGATTGCTTTTATAAAGAGCAAATCTCTAGAAGTTCTTATGTTACCAATACTACTGATATTATGTCTGCCTGTATGGCTCATAATTACCATAAAGAAGATTTTAATCTCATATAAAAAAACACTACAAAGGGCTGGGGATTTAGCTCAGTGGCCTAAGCGCCTGCTTACCTGGGAAATGCGAGGTCATGAGTTCAATCCCTGGTGCCAAAAAACAAAACAAACAAAAAGAACCCCACTACATTTCAGTCATAAATTATATATAACTAATTAACAAAGAACAAAATTTTACAGTATAAATATAATTATGCAAAATACCTGTATTTTTTAGTTAAAATAGTAAAAATTATGAATGGATATTATCAAAATACTGTAAGTACACTTTTAGACTACATAAATACAGTATCTCCATATTAATTAAAACAATTTTTCTACAAGTATAATTTTAAATGCTTAAGTAATAGATTTATGATCTGATTCCTTATTCCCTCAAAGGCCACATTCATTATCAATTACTGGAGTTTCCTTTCAGGAAACTAAGAACAAATAATCATGTCTACTTTTAAGAATTAAAAATAAAGGAAATTATTTTGGGTAGAAATTTTATATTAAAATAAATATTACTTTACAATTTTTTCCACAAGTATTTTTCTAATCCTACACATAAGTTTCAAATGAATGCTTATTAAATTCAAAGAAAGCTAATGTCTGTATTATTTTCCAATCAAATCATAAGCCTTCAAACAAAAAGAGACAAAATTGAATTATATCTTGGTTATAAGCAGACAAACAAAGTGAGCAAAATGTTTGGGTGGATATAAATCATCTTTCTGTTTACATAGTTTGATGGCTGCTGAGGTGGAATATCCAATGGTCAACTTATAACATCCAGCTGAATTGAATCAACATGGTTCTGGTGCAGAAGGCCCACCTGAGGATTGTTGCCAACAGCATAAAAGAGAACTGGAGAGGAAAATGGTGTGATGTTGATCTTCCTGGAGACGTTTGTCGTGATGAGTTTCCCAATATGAACTCGGATGTTCTAATCATCAGTGGAACTCAGGTCCTTGCTGTCACTGAGGATGGCTGCGATTCTCTTTGGGGGAGCTCTGGTCCTTCAAGTGACACTACCGGCTCCAGTGCAGATCCAACAGCCTGCCGGCACAGACTTTCTAGTTTCCACCACTAAGCCTTGGACGTTCCCAGTGCAGATCCTTGATACAGGTTTGCATGGGGCATTGTCGTGCTCTCTAGGCCTCCAGCTGGACTCGTGGAGAACGTTGCCATGGGCTCGAGGTCTTCAGCTGGACTTGCACAGGACATTACCATGGGATCCAGCCCCTCAGCTGAATTCTTTGGATTTCTAGTGCATGGACAGATCTCCCACAGTCTTCTACAATTGGCTATTTGGGTGATTATTATAAAATGATCCTATAAATCATGTGTTATATTAAATATTTTCCCTTGTAAACCCTGACTATAATAGCTCTTTTTCTTTGTCAATTTGAGTGGCCCACAGTAAGATTATTCTGGATGAGTCTCTGAAGATATTTTGGATGACATTAACATTTAAATCAGTGAGCTTCAAATAAGGTAGATTCTATTCTCATCCTATCACTTGGAGGTCTAAATAGAGTAAAAAACTGATGCTCATTACCACCACCACCACTAAGCAAGAGGTAATATTGCCACCAGATGGATTTTATACTTTAACTGAAACATTGACTCTTCTTGGGTTTCCAGTCTGCCTGTCCATCTGCAGATACCTTACTTGCCAGTCTCTATAATTATGTAGCCTCTCACTCTCTCTGTCTCTCTATTGGTTTTATTTCTCTGCAGAACACTAAGTAATATACCTGTTTTCAAGAAAAGCCTAAATTTAGAGGAAAAGAATCATTAAGATAGTCAATAGTGTGAAACACTTCAGTAGATTTCAGTACTTCCATAAATTTAGTAAAAAATAAATAGAAACAAAAGCTACCACACCTCTGTGGCAACCTTACTATGAGCGTGGGTCTGACCAGTGTCTTAGTTACTTTTCTTGTTATTGAGACAAAATGCTTGACACCCAAAGTTTAAGGAGGAATGCTTTATTTAGTTCACAGTTTATAGAGGTTTCAGTCCATAATCAGCTGTCTCCAAGGCAGGATGGCACATGGCAGAGGAGCAACCATTCATGACAGAGGAAGACAACAAAAGCAACAGGGGAAAGCAGAACAAGCCTCTTTCTGTCCCTTATATGGTATGCAGGCTACCTGCCCTAGGGCAGGTATAGCACTCGCACCCTTAATGCTAGCCAGAACTATGCCAAACCAATCAGTGGACTGATTAACTAATCACACACCCTTGATTCCAGCACTACACACTCTAGATAGCCACTTCTAAAAAGCCCACCCCCATGATTGCATGAGATACAAACATAACAGACACAAACTATAGCAAATGGGAAATGTGCTTGCTAGTGATTCTATGAGTGACTCTTAGATGAAGACTTACAGCTGATAAACTATGTTTGCATTCTGTTGTTTTTTAAAATCAGAACATTAGCAAATTCTGAGATTATCATCCTAGAGAGATTTCTAAAACATCAGAGTAATTCTTAGCATCACCACAGTATTATATTATAGTCATATTCTGAATGTATTGCATTGTTCACTCTCCCACTCAGTTATGTGAGAGAACTTGTGTGTATCCAATCACCTTTTTATTATATGAGCTGCTTGTAAGGTCATTTAAAAGACAATAATTGCATTGCTCATGTACTTCACATTTACTTAGATTAAATGTATGTAACAGTAAAAAATCTCAGCTGATTTCACTGTGGTTTCTCTAATGTAGCATGTTCAGGATGCCTTCAATAAGTCCTAAAATACGTTTTGAATAAAATTATTATTTTTCATTTAATTTTCTATTACTTATTATGAGGTCTAATAGTTAAAAATTATTAATAAAGTACCACTCGGTATTTTCTGTGTTGAAGCAGCCTAATTTCTTCTAATTTATTGTATTCATTTGTCATTATTTTATAAGAACATTTATGTACTAAAAACTGAACCATTCACTTTACATTAATATTTTGTCAGTTTTTATTTTTCAATAGTACCTCTTTACAGTACATAATTATTGCATTCCTTGTTGGCAGTTAGAATATGTGCTTAACACATCTGAGTTCTTGTTTCATTCACTTTCCCTTTCCTACCTCCCATGTTTATGTCTTGATCCCCATCATATTCGAGAAACATCTATCTCCTTACTTCCTACTAGCAATGTTTATTTTAGTCTTCATTTATATTTTGGGTCTATCATATAAGAGATACTACATAATGGGAAAAATTTTGTCAGCTATTCCTCAGACATAGGCCTCAGAGCTACAACATGTAAATAACCCAAAAATATTGAGGCCACCAAAATAGAAGATTCAATAAAAAAAGCACAACAGAAATGAATAGATACTTCTCAGAAGAAGCACAAGGAGGCAATAAATTTTTACATTAGCACATAGTTTTAGTACTTCCACTTCATAAATAAATTAAATAGGCATCAAGTTATAAAATGTTTAGTCAAAAGGGCAGCGTTTTCTTGGCCACATATTTTCTCAACCAAGTTGTACAGCAACATAAACTATATACACAATAGAAGCACTATATCCTTTTCTGTGTGTGAGCAATGATGAAAAATAGTTTCAAGATTTTGTAATCATAGTATATGAATATGTAATAATAAAATCATGCAGTATGATACAGTATTTCAAAACAATATTTTTTATCAGAATGGCATATAATCATGTATGAAAATAATGGATTTTAATTCTAATTTTTATTAAGTTTTACCCTGGTGTACATATGCATTAATATGGACCATGGACAGAGTTCTCTGAATCTTCACCATGGATAATGACTGTACTGTTCTGTTCTTGTCACCTTGCTTCTTGCCAGTAGGTAGAAGGGATTAGAAACAACTCACTTGTCCTGTCTGAATATTCAGTCACTTCTAGATGAAGGAGAGGAAAAGGAGTTCACTTTTTGAGAGTCTCTCCTTATTTTATTACTTCCATATGTAAATGAAATCACAAGATATGTATACTGCTTCTTGAGTGTAAGTCTTTTACTATGAGATGTCACCAAATTCTGAGTTCTGTGTTGAAGTGTATCTGTGAAAATGACACTTCTGATGTAGGCTAGAAAGTTAGATCTACATATACAAAGTGTACTAGTGAAAGAATGAATGATATAAAATGGCATCCTTCATTTTCTTATTCTTAGTAAAAAGATAACTTGCTCAAAATAAAAAAATAAAAAATTTTGGAGTGATTGTAGGACATATGCAATGGAAGCAATTACACCAATATCCAGGAAAGGATGAAGGAATTGGGAATATTCTGCTACGACTGTCAAGCTCTAATGTGTCTTCCGCAGACAATGTATCTAAAAGTGTATCTTGACTTATACAATTTTCTTACATTTTATATATTCTTCGGCCTATTAGTCTGATTTTCAGTTTTCCCCATCTTGGACCCATCTCACCTCATGGTTTTACTCTATAAAAGTCTTTCAAAAAGCCAGAATCTTTGGCAACCCACTCGAGACCCCTTCTGTCTCTCTCTCTCTCAGACAGAAGTTTTTCTCTCTTAATAAATATATTCTGCTCATAAAAAAATTAATAAAAAATATATAACAACTTTATAAAGTCTTATAAGATAAATAAATGAATCTGATTCTGGAAAAATAAAAGAGAAGATGAAAGGAGAGAAAAAGAGAAGAGGTGAAGTATGTTATGTAAATGAACCAATTCCATATAGTGAATGCAATCATTATGTACTGCAAACTTGACAGATAATTTGAAAGAAGCTCCAATGAAAACCTCAGCTTGGTATTTTGATATATATATACAAAAATTAATTCTACAGTTTGCTTCAAAAGGTAAAAGCTCAGAGTAGTCAACACAAATGCTGAAAAGTAATAAAGATAGGTAACTTATGCGACCCAAACTAAAGATTTATTGCAAGATCATCATAATCAAATGATACAGTATGCTATTAATAGAAGAACAAACATATTGATGGGACAAAATGTAAAAGGGTGCCAAAATAAATTTAATAAATGAAGAAAAGATAGACTTTTTAGTGAATAATGTAGGAATACCTGAAATGTACATATACATACCCAAACACACACACACTCAAAGCACAGGTACATGCCGACTTACATGCACATGCATTGTAAATAAGTCTTACATTTTTGAAAAATTTTATCTGAAATGGATAGTAGAGAAAATTGTGCAATGATAACCTATAACAATTTAAAAGGAAAATTTTAAGAAAGTTTCAGGTTTCCCAAAGAGTTTTGGTGAGAAAAGCTTGTTTAATAACAGAAAGTTTAATATTATCAAAATATAAAGTTTGTGATCTGTGAAAAATCTTATTAGGTTTTAGCTGCTTCTTTAATCTTTTATTTCTTTAAAAAAGTGAAGCAAGTATGGAGAAAAAATATTTTAAAAACTCTTAAAATTCAGCAGATAAGAAGAAAACCAACACATTTAAGAATGGGCAAAGGTCTGAACTAATACAATAGACCATACATATTTTTTCAACATGTGAGAAGAATTCTACAACTTCATTAAGCAATTGCAAATTAAAACAATAATAAGAGGAAAAATGCACTATCAGAATAGCTACGAAATTTGAAACATTGACAAATAAGGGCAAGGGTTTGTCAGGAGCAACAGAACACTCATTCGTGGAAATGAGAAGGGTATAGTCACTTTGGAAGGCAGTTTGCCAGCTTTTTAAATATGTAAAGATAGTCTTACAATACAACTCTATTGTCATGATCCTAGCTATTAATCAAGTTGGTTTGAAAACTTTTATCACATAAATTTTTTCAAGATATTACTTGTTTTATAGACGGTGGCTAAAAATAGAAATCACAAAAATGGCATTAAATAAGTAAAAGATTTTTCTTTAGCAATTCATACAATGATATGTTATTTAGTAATACAAATAAATGAGCTTTCTAGCTACAAAGAGATGTGAAGGAAATTTAAATACACAGTGCTGAATGAAAGAAGTCAGTCTGAAAAGGTACAATCTGTAAGATTACAACTACAGGAGACAGTAAAATGATCAGTGGCTTCCAGGAGTTCAGGGAGCAGGAGTAGGAGTGAAAAGGTGAACTATGAAGGCATTTAGAGTATTAGATCTATTTTTATGATATTGTCATAGTGAATTCCTGGCATTATTCATTTATCAGTCTCACAGAGCATTGTAACACCAAGAGTGAGCCTTATGTCAGATCTTGTTCTGAAAGCAAAGAGGTAGTCATAAACTTCTAGGCAAGCTAGGTTCTCTGCACACACTGGCAAAGGATCTCCACTGGCATTAGAATAATAGTTTAGGTGTGAACCTTAGGAGCACAAGTCAGGAGCTAGGCCTGTGGAAATAATTGCAGGAAGAGGAATGAGTCAGAAGGGAACACAACTTCCACAATAAATATATGTCATCTTTTCATGCATTATTACATTTTATATAATATATTTGACTTGCTCCTAGTTAGTCTCCTTGATATACCAGTTCTAAAAATTTACCATACTGCACCTGTAGTAATCATTCAGAAAAAAAGTTCCGATTTTGTCACCTCCTATTTGAAATCTTTCAGAAATTCTCCATTGCTATTACAGAAAAATTTCAATCACTTTATATGACACAGAGAAAATTGCATGACCAGGTTCCTAATTGCTTTCTCTCACTATGTTTCCCTTACAGTGTATATTTTAATCATGTTAAACTACTGGTGATGACCAAGATATGTCACATCCTGTTTTACACTAAGCCTTCACACTCCTTGGGCATCCTTCAACCCCAATGCCTGTATTACCCTTCTTTATACTTCAGAAATAGACCCTGCACTGAGTCTATTAAGGAGGTTACGTCTTCACACAATATCTATCAAAACAAACTTTACGTGCCCTGCCTTTGTGTTTCTGTAAGAACTTCATCAATGGTACTTGAGAGCTTGTAGAATATGCATTTAGTTGTTCGTTTATTAGTATCTGCAAGAAGATATGAGCTGCTTGAATCTTGGAGTTGCTTCCTTTTGATCAGGGTATCCTCTAGGTAACAACAATGCTTAAGAATTGTAATAATTTAATAAGTACTCTATGATGACTTTATTTTGACAAGATTTTTGATAAGAATATAAGAGCTTTTACATCATTTTGTCTAATGTAACTCTTTTCAGATGATAATTGTTTCCCATCTGTACATAATTTCTTAAAAATTTGTTTATGATTAGATTTTTACTTGCAACTACTTTGTGTCAAAATTAGTAAAATTCTTGAAATTAAATCACTCTTTGATTTCATTAAAACTAGCTCTGTTATCAAAACGTCACTGAATATAATTCAAATCTAAATATACAAACTAAAAAGAAGGAATTCTCTGCAATGTTTTAAAAATATGTCAAGCTTGATAAATGCTTGCTACAAGTAATTCACCAAATCATATCAAAGAAAACAAATATTTAATGAGACAGGAGCACCTCAAACAAGTGTGAAAATTTTTTGAGACTACTTTGCTTGAAATATTCAAATTATATTTCTCACTCATGTCCTCGCTCAAATTCATCAATCCCTAGAGGTAGCACATCAAATGTGACAATCTATGCTAAATATTTTTTATGTAACAAATTGTACATAAAACCTAAAAAGTTCATAAAGATGCAGAACATCTTAAAGGTCTATTTAAGCAGTGAGTTTGCTCTGGTTTATTACATTTACAGATGTTCACTTTATTTCCAAGGACAGCACTATTTTGACTATGTATATCTTGATGCCATGTCTAAGCAGAGCACTATATATTTGAAAATTCTTGGGGAAAAAGACAGGTAAAAAAATTCATGGGTGACATCTTCAATCACCTGTGTGAATTACAGTTACCATTTTCTCTCAAAAAAGTAGCATTTACAATGGAGAACATTTGTATAACCTGGTTAATAAGGAAATAAACATGCTGTTAGAAGCAACTCTTGCTAAAAGTACGGGTTAATTCATTCAGAATAGGTATTTAGGTAGAAAAGAGGAGAGAGGTAGCAATGTGATACTTGTATCTCTAGATCTTCTCAAAGGTCTGACTTAGGCTAATGGCATGTTATTTTTTTCTCCCTGTATCAGTTAGGCAAATAAAACTATTGATAAGTCAGAAGTGGCAGTGACTATAAGGTTGAGTGATTGATTAATTGACTGATTGATTTAGGTTATTTATTTGTTTATCAAGTAACTGGACAGCAGATGCAGTATGTTTTTCAGTAAGCATAGAGCACGAACATGGACAGCGGATATGGCAAGATGCTCAGTAAGCACAGAGCACAAAAACACCTACCTAAGTAGGGCGTAATGCTGACTGCTTCTTAAAAGAAATAAAACATGCATAGCTAACAAAACCCTGATTTTGAATACGAGCTTCACCTTCTGTTTTGCAGTGAATGGGATAAGACCGTCAATAAACCAAGTCTCTTCAAAGAAAATTTTTGAATAATCTGTAATATTCAGAGAAATGAGTAATTGATAATGTTTATGAATTAAAATCTGAAATGTTAACCTAAAATCATAAATTTTGAAGAGTAAAATGTAAAATAACAAGTTACTCCAAACACTTACATACTTATTATGGTAAAATATAAATTATGATCAAAACAGTTAAAACATTTTACCCTTTTAAATAGCATACATCTCCCTTATCTGAGACAAAAGTCTCAGGTAGCTTAAGTTTGGTGTTTATTATTTCACTTCTTTACTTATCTTTTTATTCTGTTTATTTCTACAGATGTAAGATATGCTAAACATTCATATACATTAAAAATTCATGTGCTGCCATACTGCACATATTATTTTGCAAATTTAATTTTTATGTAAAATATCTGAGATTCATCCATTCTTTTTTCTTTTTTTTTGCAGATTAACTTGTTTATTTTATTTATTTTATTTTTTTTTTTTTTGAGGCACCACAGATTGAACTCATGACCTCGCGCTTGTCAGGCAGGCACTTAGGCCACTGAGCTAGATCCTTGGCCCTTCATCCATTCTTATTTCTGAAGGTTAGTTTGTTTGTATTCACAAATAAATTAAATATACATATATATGCATATTAGCAAATGAATTTTTAGCATATGACCTGATACAATTTCAACACTGCACATGTATTCACTATTTAATCCTCCACAATACTTCTCACAGAGTAAAATGGTAAAAATTCCATTTCCTATCTAATTTGCAATGGAATAAAATTTAACACAGGAAGATTATAATGCATTAATACACTTTGTCAAATTTCCTTTAAGCTTTAATTTAATCACCTATTGAGGAACCATCATGATGTTTCTGAGTATTTTTTAAATGCCACTAGGATAATCCTACCATGAATCCTTGTGTATCTGTGTGCGTGTGTTTGTGTGCCTGTGTGAAGTAAGCAAATAAGGACAAACTCTGCCCAAATTGATAGATAGTAGTGGTGAATTAATTTGGTTTTAACTGCAATTTCTCTATTTTGGTTTATTTAAATTTTGTTGACCACTTAATTTTCTTTTTCAACACAGTTTTTTTCAAATCTCTCATGTATTTTGCAAATTCCTCTCTTTAGTGCTCTCTATTTTAAGTGGAGTTCTTTAAGTTTTATAATATTCCTTTATTATATATGAGGCAAATGCTTGTTCTGCCTGTGGCTTGTTCATAATTTTATTTTCATGTCTTAAATGAATAATTGTCTTCATCTTTTATGTGGTAATATCGACAACTGCTTATCAGGTTTATGTGTTTGGGTTTCTAAAAATTCTAATTTATGCTAAAATATCACTGAATATTTTTCTCAAAAAGTTTTTTTGCTGTTGTTGTGCTGCTTTAAGACCTGGGAACTAATTTTTATGTAATGCATGACATTCGGAAAATTTATCTTTACATAGAAACATAGCCATTTGTCTCTTCTTTATTCTCGAATCAGATATTTTTTCCTACATATCATCTTGCCATCTCCTTCATATTTGAATTTCCATACTACTTTGGATTTCTGTGTATGTAGATCTATTTTTTTATTGCTCCATTCTAGGCATTGAAGAACCTAAATAACAATGCTTTAAATTAGATCTTGCTTTCCTATATGTCAGCTGCATATTTTGTTTGTGATATTTAAGGGTATGTATACATGATTCTTTCTTCCTTCACATAAACTATCTTTTAAGGATTGGTTTATTGCTCACAGCTTATTAGTTTATTACTCATAGGTGAAATCTTGCATTGTTTCCTGAGCCTTTATTCCCACAAAGTGATGTGGTGAAGGTGAAGTGTTCTCTGCCCAGGCTGTTGGGCACGTGGGAGTGTGAGCTATAGGACAGCAGCTCAGAGATCAGGAAGCTTACACTATATAAGAGAGGCCGACAAATATGACCATCCTCTCCCACAGAGATACATTCTCTTTATTACTCCATAATGTTTTAAAATTTTCCTGCTCTCGGGGAAGCAGGAAATCATCTCTTTAATTTCCTTGAATTTCACAGTACAAAGAATAGAACAATTTGAAATAAAATAACTAAGGCTCTAATTAGTGTTACTTCACAGTTGTATGATTTTATGTATTTACTATTGTAAATATTAGGAGCAAGATTGATAATGCAGTATAACTTGGTTTCAGCACATGCTTCTGCCACACATGAGCATGGAGCAAGTTAATGTCTTTGGGCTCAAACTCTTCACCTGTGAAATGAGAATATCTGTCTGATAGTAAGACCATTGTGATGATTAAGTGGTAGGGAAAAAACACCTAGAGCATAGTAAACACTCTAATAGCACAATAATTTTCAAAGGTAACATATGCCATAAACTAAAGTCATGTATAGATCTAGATATATATATGTAGATATAGATAGATAGATAGATAGATAGATAGATAGATAGATAGATTACTTTTAACTTGTAGCTAACTCATGTATGAATGTTGGTGTACAGGCTTTCCAGTATCAAGCAACAAATAGTACTGCCACTAAAGGTATGCAACATTTTGAAAACTATGTAAATTTATATTAATTAAGTGGCAGCATGAATTTTCAGGCTTATATACTTTTAAATATCATGTTTTAAATGCAACCGACTTATCGAGGTATATTTGATTAATATAAAAGTTTATCCTTTTAAAATACAGTGACATTGATATATATATATATACAGAATGGTGCAACCATCGTCACCTTCAAAAGGCAGGATATTTTCATCATCTTAAGAAAAAACTCAGAGTGATACCAGCAATCTGTATGTAGGCATTTCCCCAGTCCCTGACAGCTATAAGCTTAGCTTGGATTTGATTTTTTAGACATTTTATTTTCATTTTGTTCTCTTTAATAGTATGTGGTTCCATTACATATTGCTTATACTTCTTGTATGGAGTCGGTAAGTGTAAGTAAAACATTTTAATTCCTTTTTTTCACTCAATTTTCCTTCCCTCTCTCCCCTCTTCATCTCTTTACCTCTTTCCATTTGAGAAAAATCTATCCCCTACCTCTTCCTCTTATGTAAATTTTATTTTGCTCTTTCATTATAATTTTGGTTTGTCATATAAGAAAACCATGCAAATTTAAG